>VBVQ01003447.1:0-18746 GCA_011636635.1 Tetramorium simillimum | reverse complement strand
CGTTCTTTTTCATTCATTAATTTTTTAATAATGTTAAAATAATTATTATGAAAAAAATACTGTTGGGTATCATCATTCAATGTTTTGAAAATGTCCTGAATTTTTTTCAAATCAAAACAATGTATATTTCGAGAATGACAATTGTTTTGTTCGTTGGGGTGTCTCGCACCCCATGTGTACTTTATGGAATTTTTATGAAGTGTGTATAGTAAAGGTTAAGTATATGATTTTAATTATCCTGATTTAACAGTTCGTAGTCAGAAAATGTGAACTATCTAATTCACTAACTTCAATCTCAAATGTTGCTTCCAAAAAGATTTAATTTTCTGCTTGGTTGGCTGAAATAATAGCTTTGCACTCTTTCTTAAAGAATCTTACAAAATTGTATTATATATATAATTCACCATATTATAAATTGCTTATATATTTTGAATTCATAATATATTCTGACACAATTGAATTTCGCTAAGAGCAAAAGTCTTATTTCTGCTTATTCACAATATCACAAATTCTCCGTTTTAAAGTCGTCTTCCTAGCAATTATACTTTGCGTACAAGAAACCGCTGTCTCGCTTTCGGCGAGCTTTTGCTGCTATTTACACAAGGTCATAAGTAAAACAAGCATCGAGTTTCTTGTGCGGCAGCCGCTAGTTCGGCGTACGGAAGATGCGAAAAGTTTCGCGACTGCGAGAGATGAATTACTTCCCCCTTTTTTTTCATCGTGCAGGGAAATATACTCCAAATGCGCGAAATAGCGCAAGTACTTGGCACAAGTTAATAAAAAGCAGCGGTATAAATTAATTAAAAGTACCTCACATACTTTCTCCCTTTCTCTCTGTAAGTAAAGTCGCGTAGAATTCTGTAGAATTCGTGTCAGGACTTCAAGATCTTTGAAGCTTTGACATTCACGCGGAATTAATCATTTCGCGCAATGGTGACTACCGTCAAGTTGTATACATTACGTCGTTCTACGGCAACGATTGCATAATTATAGTGCACTTCCCGCACGAAATGTCTGTTTATATTTTATTGCAAGCGTGTTTCTTCTTTATTTATTCGATGACTGTATGTTTTATTTAACATCTGTATATATAACTAAAAATACAACAGAGAAAGTTCTTGCATTGTTTTCACTCAAATTTCATTTCAAAAATATGTTTTTCTTTTCATAATTTGTAAATGTATATATTAATAACATATGTTTATATATATATAAATATAAAATATGTACTAATTTTTTGCAAGAAGAACTCTGAAGAGAGATTAATTATATCATTGTATATTCTTATTTACTTCCACGTTTCTACTTTCCTATTTTAAACATCAATCTATTCTTAATATATTTTTCATATAATTTTTGTTTAATAAAAAACTTAGCATTAAAAAAATACTATTTTTCCCGATTTCGTGTATCTGCTTGTTTACCTATCCACAAATATTTCACCTCGTTAGTATTAAAATTATGAAAATTTATCGGAAATACAATTTTCTCGTATTACCTTCACGAACGAGATTTTCCGTATGTAAATTTATCCTAATTATTTATAATTTTGTCATTTATTTAATGCCGCCCGCGTATGTCAGTATTAACTGTAACGACCCCCGCATTAACTCTCGTCCAACTTTTGATGAAGCGATCCGATTCGCGTCAATGCGCGCGATTTATGTCGACAGAAAGCCGGCCACGACAATTTACATTATTAACGGCCCGCCCGCGGGTAATATCGGAAACGGGAAACGGGGCCCGCCGACATCAACGATGATGATTACGCGTATCGCCGCGGCGCATCATTGCTCGGGTTTACGTGCCTGTTTTATTAAAACGATCAACATATCGCTTAATTAGGCGCGCCGATCCGACGCGCGATCGATATCGACGTGGAACTTTCCAGCGGGCGAATCAACATTTCCGAATGCAAATCGCGGCCGTGATTTCCTCCGCCGCGCACTTGTACAACTTCTCGCGCGCGATCCTCGGGGCGAAAACTACGCGTGCCAACTTTTGCCGAATCTAGTTCGCGAGTATACGGAACGGCGCAAATGCAACTTGCTTGTCTAGAAATGTCGAAGTTCGAATTTCGGAATGTACATATATATATAATAGTTCAAAGAGTTACTCTCCGCGCGCGCGTAGATTCCGTATAATCTGAATACGCTCCGAATTTCAACGTTAGATTTCCGCGTACGTGGGATGTTTCAAAGTTACCCCTGGGCGTCACCCCACGATTCCGGCCTTAGATCTCTAGAAATCTTCGTAAAGTTCGAAGCGCAAAGTCCATTGTAATTTCGCGCGGTCGCGGGTTTGCCGCATAATAGAAATTAACGTTACAGTCGCGATCTGAATAGCGATTTTTGCGCATGAGGGATGGGTTACCGGAGTGTCCTCCCACGCGCGGGATTAAAAGTCGTTTTAAATACGCGGCGAACGTGTCGTTTGCAACGCGGAGTGCGCAACGCGACGCAACCCACTCTCCCCCCGCGGTGGAAGGATATTATTTCTCGCTGTAAAATTCGCTATCGATCACCCACACCGTCGCCGTCGCCGTCGTCCTCGAGTGGATCGTCTCTCTTTTCTCGGGCGAGCGACACACATACGCACACCCTGCGTCGCATAGCGTAACACGTTTTTGTAATATACCGGAATAAAAGATGCTCGGAAAGAAATGCGAGCGAGACGGGGGCATAATTGTGTGCGAGAAAGTTAGAAGAAAGAGGAAAAGATGCGTGCCGGGAGTAAACATACGATGTTCTAAAATAATATTTGCAATATTCTTCTTTGAAGTACAAATTGAAATAAATATGTACGGGCGAACGTAGTAGAAGACCGCGGCGCAATGAAGTAAAAGCTCGATTTTCCGATGCGCGCGTTACATGTGCTTGATAATCTCGTTTTTTTTTTCCCCTCGAAAACTCCTCTCTCGGTATTTGGTATATATTTGAAGAAGTCGATGAGAAACTACGCGCTTCCATTAATTAAATGCAGTTGTAGCTCCGTTGAGTGTAAGGATGAAAAAAAATGTTGCTCATCGCGGTCGATCAGAGTAGAGTAATATGGTTTAAAATGGAGAAACGGTCCCGTATCTAACGAACAAATGAAGAAAAAGGAATCGGCCGCGCGCGCGGCAATTTAGCGTCCGTTAGACAACCGACGGAGATTAATGGACGAATAGGCGTCCGGACAAATAGGTAAATTGATAGTTACGGGCTAGATAGCTCGCCTCGGATAAAATGGGGCATGCGTTCGTTTAAAACGAGCGAGCATATTTCGCTGGGGCGCGCGCGAAGCGCGAGTTTTCTCACTGTCCGCCTTAATTTAACGCGTTCGTCTTACGTGTCAATAATTCTTAGCTCGATAAGAGATTGAAAGACATAGACGGTAATCGTCCGCGGCGTCGCTTTTCGTTGGAAGGTTTTTCTCCTTTAAGAAAAACTCCCCGGAAAGCGCGGAGGCTCGCAGCGAGAAACGTACAAGTACCCATTGAAATGTATTCAACTGCAAAGAATAATACGAGAAGAGTAATAAGAATCGGAGAAAGAAAATAAAGAAAGTATATGAGGGAGAGAAATAAAAATAAACGATAATCTCATAACGTAACATAAATTTTTATGTGCATGTGTATGTGCAGCAATAATAGTGCAATCGTTACAAATCTCTCTCTCTCTCTCTCTCTCTCTCTCTCTCTCTCTCTCTCGATTTCTTGGCGACCTAATTAATGCCCGACGCAAAAGCTATCGCGTTTCACTTGACATTTAGCAGATCATTTATCGATGCATCCACAATTAGCCCTGTACGAAACAATTTGCCTCGTGGAGTTTCATCCACGTGCATTCAGGCGCATCTAATTTCGCGAGAGTAACCGCATCCGCGCACACGCCATTAATATCGCGCCTTCAGCATCGTCTCGTATTCATTACGCGGCCAATCGGTAATGAACATCGCGAGGCGAGAGATATACCGTGATAAATATAGACTGCATCGGGGAACGTGCAGCCCGGCGCGGCGTAGAATTACGCCGCTTAAGGCATTTTAAAGCGCGTTTACTTTATTAATGGTCCCGCTATCGGAGAGACAACGTGAGTTCCGACTGAATTATCGCAGCGCCACGCCAGGCCCCGCTCGTCCCTCTCGAGGATTATCCTTTGAAAAATCGATCGCATATTTCATCGAACTAATCGCCAAATTCCCATGCGATCGAAGCGCGCAGTCTGTCGAATGTAA
Organism: Tetramorium simillimum; assembly: GCA_011636635.1. Lineage (NCBI taxonomy): Eukaryota > Metazoa > Arthropoda > Insecta > Hymenoptera > Formicidae > Tetramorium > Tetramorium simillimum. Next base: position 14,528 of record VBVQ01003447.1, on the reverse strand, counting down.
TCCGGCGATTACCATAAGTGGGCGCAAAAAAAATCTTGTTCGAGTTTTGATCCGTATTATAATTTTTTGTGCTTTGTTAACTTTAAAAAGAAGTTAATTTAAAAAAATGACCAACTTCTTAACTTTAAGTTTAAAAACCGCGGATTTTAAATAAGAGATATTTAAATGAAGAGGGAGATATCATTTATAAATATTTATAAGGTCTTAAATATGTAGCATGTTAAAACTCTTCTTATCATGTTCCTTAAATACTTATGTTCCTTAAATTGCGTATTTATATACTTATTTGAATACTTTTTTTTTCTTTACGTCTTCTTGTTAAAATTTGATACATTTGTAATTATCTATTGATGACGTTGTGCAGCTTCGATGTTTCACGAAGATAAGAGTACCATAATGCATACAACTTACAATTAGTAATTGAAGAAGGCACGGCGATAGTTACGAGGGAAGGATGCAAATTCTGTGGTGACAATAAGCCACCGAGAGCAATGCAAATTTGGCAAACTTGGGTCGTGTAATGCCACCTCCTCCCATGTATAAGCATCTCTTGTGAGTGTTTTGTTCCCAAACTTTGATGAATGGACTTTACGACATCGTGTTCGCTGCCTTCGCCGTTGTATTAATACACTGTCTTTTGGCAACTTTAATAACAATCACGCGTGACATTTGCGCTGCCACTTCTACTGCGATAAAATTTCTTCATAAATTCAAAGTCGAAACTCTTTAACTTTTAAAAAGTTGAGTCGCAATTTTACAAATTCTGATGTAGGTATTTAAGAAGAAATAAAAAAGAGTTTAACACGTACACGAGGAAAGGTGCAGAAATTGAAAAAACTGGTAGATCTTATCATTGTGACAATAAAATTCTAATAATTAATATTTAGTTTAATGTATAATAATTAATAAGCTGTAATGTAAACTAATATTTAGCGTTTTAATAATATATAATTTTACATATTCAATAATCGCTATAAATGTAAAATTTAATTATTAATGTAATAATTGTATGTATAAGTGTAAATGTACATGTATATATGTATAAGTGTAAAATTTAATTAAGTAACAAATCTGATTCTAGCGAAAAGGATTTTTTTTATATTAAAATTATTCAAGAATATTTTCAAGAAATTTCCTTAAGGAGCCATATTTTGCGATAGCACTATACGAGTACAGTTCTTCATTTTTACGATCACTGCAAAATATGTAAAAATTCAATTCTTAAGACGGAACGGATCCCATATAAAGGGGGAAATTTTTATCGCAACGATGGGCACGAATTTTCGAGCGGAAGATGCGGCCCAGCTCGCTCGTAATCGTCCCACCTGCACCATGCTCGCAATTTTCTTCTTTTGCAAGTTCGTAAATTTCGCCGAGGTGCGACACGACGCCATCGCGGATATAATCGTAATTTTAATATGATTTATTCGTAAGATACGGCCTATCCGGTATTCGGAGGTATCTCGTAAACAAAAATAGGAATTTCGGAATTTCTCGAAATGTTTTGTTAAGTACAACTTTATTCGAAGACACGCAAAAAATTTTATCAAAATAAAATATTTAATAAAAAAGATTAATTAAAATATCAGATTATGTATAAGATGTAAAAATTCGTCACAAGAAGATTCAGCTATAAAAACATTAATTTCATTTATAAATAATTCGAACGGACAAGTAACCGAAATTATAAAATATAATTTTTAATGGAAAGATTATACTCGCGAAGCGGATAGCTGAAAAAGAATTGCGAACTAAATTTACTGGCGCGACAATAAGAAGTCGGCGGTGAAACGAATAAACCGTAAAATGAAACAATAGATCATCCGAGGATATTAATTTTCCACTTTCAACTCTACTTCACCGGCTTCGTCCTCTCGGTGCTTTTACATTTGCCCGATATAACACTCGAATAATGCATAGACGCGAATGAACGGGGAAAAAGCCCACGGGTGCTCGAGACAATCTTTTTTTTCTCTCTCTTTTATCACGAAAGTCGACAACGTGTCGTACGAATAATCCGACGAGTTAATTAATTAACAAGTTATTTAACAAGGACATATCTGATTCTCACAATGGACCGTACCGATTTATCCTGGATTTACTTAACGAAGAGTTAAAAATTCGACATTTATTTTCATGCAAGAGGCCGGTATGCGCCATAATTGAAGAAATATTAATCACCCGGATTAATACTTTCAACCGCGGCGTTAGTAGAGTAACAGGATTGTACACTGCGTTGAAATATCACTCAAATGTTTTTGTATAAACAGATTTAATTATGTACAAGAACATAGAGAGAGAGAGAGAGAGCGTCGGATCCTTTTTGTAAGGCAAATTATATCAAGAAGAATAGTAATGTTCGCGTAGATGAATACCGTAGATGATTATGCGAAAAATATTCTCTGTACATTTAGAGAGAGAGAGAGAGGCTCGAGCGAAAAATATAAGCGGCAGACAACTGAAAAAGCGAAGTTGCCTCGGCAGCTTAAAATTAACAACAGTACATTTTTCGTCAGCGAATGCAGAATCTTTTGTTCCGTGACGTTATTAAGCGCTGTAATGAAATTAAGGCAAGGAGGAGAGAAGAGCAAATACGAAAAGGCAGCCACCCACAGATCCGCGTACCGACGCACCGCGAAGTTAAAAACAAAGATAAACGTGATGCAAAGTGGACGAGCAAAAACATACGTAATTAGCTGTCACTGAATGCTTTTCATGAGCACTTTCGATTTCGCGGTTCTTCGGACAGACATGTTCGATCAATCGCGAATAAAGCATTCGCGTCAATGCATTGCTAATTAGTGCACAGACATGCACCGTAGCACTCACATTAATGTTCAATAGTACCCAGGAGAGCTGTAAGCATTCAGCAGCACAACACTGTTGCTGTAAAGCAATGTCAATATCTCGTGACATTACGACAGGAAATGATAGGGGGATTGAGATCTCGATCGCATATTTCGAACGAAATGTCCAAGTGCTCGTCAAATGCGCTAATAATGTTGAAAAATGAGAGAAACGAAGAAAAACTAAATTCTCGTTGATTAAAACCTGTAAGTCTAGTAGAAATACACACACGAGGAAAGGTGCAGAAATTGAAAAAACTGGTAGATGTTATCATTGTGACAATAAAATTCCAATAATTAATATTTAGTTTAATGTATAACAATTAATAAGCTGTAATGTAAACTAATATTTAGCGTTTTAATAATATATAATTTTATATATTCAATAATCGCTATAAGTGTAAAATTTAATTATATATATATATGATAATTTACTGTATTAATAGAAATAAGTAAATAGAAAGAAATAAATAAAACCTAAATTTGGACGATTCCGAAAAAAATTCGCATCTTGATTTTCTTGGACGTATTGTACATACATATTCCCTGCCTACACAGTAATATCATTATAGGTGATACGTTATGAAATAAAATTCTATAATTTAAAATCCAATTAATATATTACAGTATTACTGCTATTATACAAATAAATTGTAAATCGCATTCCGATTCATTTAAATTCACATTAAATTCATTTTCAATTATCTCGAATCCCCCGGGGCTGCGAATCCATTCTCTTTTCCTCCTTCCTCCCTTTTTTACACTACATTTTTATTTGCCCCCGCGCGCAAATCACCGAGGGAAAAATGTGTTTCATGATATGAAACGCGGCTCTCATATACAATCTCTTCCAGTGTCGGGGATGATATTGTTTAAGTCGTTGTCACGCTCGTGCGTGCGACAGCTTGAAGCACCATCGTCCGATTTCCAAACCGGGGGATGGTGGATCCTCCCCCTTCCCCTCCCTCCCCCTTCTCTGTCCGATATTCGCGCATGTACCACCGCGAATCGTCCAGACCAGGTGCTGTCATCGCCGCGAGATTGGCGATGACAGCACTCAACGGTCGATGACGGACGCTCCGTGGAAAAGTTAATTCCTTTATTCAGAAAACGCGCGCTCGAAAATTCAAGGGTCGCGTTGGCATCGATGTCGCGAATCTGAATTCCGCGATTTTTCTCCAAATTTTCTTGGCGCCGGCGCGGCGGCGGCGGCGGCGCCTCAAGCGAAAGAACGACGCCGCTGGAACACACTCGAGAGAGTAAAAGTACAGTGGAATTTGTTCGCAGTGAAGAATTACGATGCTCGATACAATTTGTTAATTAGTACAACATTGTTAAACGATCGTGAAGAGCGAGTATACTCGACCATGCTGCGCTGACGGCACTCGATTCATTTCGACACTCACTTCGACTCCTATTTCCATGGGTACTCGTGCAATCGCGCTATCGAAAAGCTCTTTCTCGCGCGGCGCGGATTTGCGGACGACAGATCGAAGTGGTCAAGTATCCTCGCTCGATATCGAAGGGCAACGTGACGGCTCGGAGGAGTTCATAAATCAGGCGAAATCGTCGATCGAGAGAGACGGACAGAGAGAGGCCTCTCAAGAGAAATAAAGCCGGATAGAGATAACGACAGGTGCCACGAGCGCGACTTCGAGGACCTCTGACAATGATTGCGATCCTATTCAGCGCATCCTCGAAGAGTCATGACCGGATAAAGGGTGAGAGAGAGAGAGAGAGAGAGAGAGAGAAAGGAGAGAAAAACACACATCCCATAATCAGTCCGTCAATAATTTCGTTCACGGCCCGAGTGTCTGTGCCACTGTCAACGCTTATTGACACGCTTTTCCGTCGCGAATGCATTGCGGATGACGGGCCCGAAGAGCTTCGATAGTTCGAATCGCGATTTCACGTCTCTCGCTGTTTAATTATTTCACGAGAAAATGAAAATCGTCGACGTTTGCGCGGCTATTCTTTCGTAGAGGATGAAGAGTAGAAAAAAAAAAACAAAATTGAGAAATCCGTGACGTTCTCCCATCCACAATTCTATCTCGCGATATAATTCTCTCGGAGCGGAAGCATGATTCTCCGCGCTTCGTCGCGCGGCTACTTTGAAAAAAAATATAACGGCAAAGAGTAAATTTGCAGGATTGATTTCGACCTCAATTTCCGAACCTTATCCAAACGTTCCACATCTTGGAATTATCCAGCGGGATTTCGTGTCGCGATCGGCGGAACTTCCCATCCATATCCCGTGGCTCATGTCGATTCAACGAGAGCCGATCCAATTATCCCGAGACAATATTAGGAGGGTCCTCCTTCTCCTTTCCTCTCCCGTCCTCGCGCCGGGCATACTGCGACCGCAATTGTGCAGATAATAATCGCGGGGCTATAGGCCGCTTCCGCAACAACGTGCTCGAATTAATTAGTATGTGCGCAAGTGTAAAATGGGACTGTTAACTATCCTCGTATCGAACGCGAACCCGTCAGCTGCCCGTCATTATTTTTTTTTTCCGTTACGTCGCTCGCTCGTCCTGTACACGTCAGAATTTTATGCGCGCCGCGGGGATTTACCTAAGCCTTCACGATCAAGTCGCATCAATCTTCCGCGCCAACGATGCGATTACGGTCGCATATTAGTCAAGTTGTATCGATTCGAAACTCGGCCGGACTCCTCGCGATGCGAAAATGGAGTAGCATCACATCGCAAATTGCTCAAATCCTCCCACTTTATAATTATATTATTATACACTTGCCTCGATTAAAAAGATAATATTTCGAACAAACAAATTCATTCACGTCTGCTTTCAAAAATTAGCACTTCCTTCATTCGTAAATTATTAATATAATTTCATTTAAAATCAGCAATCTAAATTGTATTTTTTTTTATTCGATAATATATGTATATCTCATTAATCAATCACCTTAATTAATGACTTTTGAAATGAGTAAAGCCTCATTTAAATTGCTGATTCGATTTACTTTTAACTTAACATGTTTTTAGCAGGATTTCGATAGAGTGAAGTACGGCTAGCAGTAGCTATTTGGGTAGTTGTTCAGGGGCAACTGTGCGGTAGAGAGTTAATTAGTGGAGATCCTACAGGACAAAGCTCGTTCCCCGTACAAAAGCGCGTCAAATCGAATCGGGCCGATCGGTCGTCCGTCACGTGGAATCGGATCGGTCAGTGGGGCCCTCGAGTTGCTCGGGGCGGAACGAAAACCCGTCGTTATTTCGGTACGACGGTTTGCAGACACCTCCCTTGTGTCGTACCGTATGTCGTGGTTAACGTTGATCCTTTGTCGTCACGCTATACAATGGACGAGCGTTTAATAAGTACGGAAAAGAGAGTGAGTCATCGATCCTGCCATTGCGAGAGTAAACTAGATATTTGCACGTTCAGTTGCAGAAGAGATTTCTGATAAATCATTTCACGACGAAGCATCGATTTCTTCTTAAAAAAGACCTTTTTAGACTATTTTAGACAAAATCAAATCAAATTACATCTGTGTAGAAATAAAATTAGAATTGGATTATCACTCTATTATCGTGTAGATGGACGGATGAATTTAGTTCCTTCGTGGAGTTATTTCGAATTAGGCGAAAATCAATTCCTCTATTTCTTAGCAACTGTCGAATAAATATTTTAGTAATCTAAAATTAAAATTGTATAATTCAGGACTTGAATATCTAATACGAGCCCTATTTCCTATGCTTCACGCCTGAAAACTTTAGCGAAAGAATTATTAGTCCGCAAATTATAAAGAAATAATCCCTCAAAGTTCAATGCAAAACTTAGAGATTTCTACTTTTTGCACATGAATAGATTTACGAGAGTAATAAAAGAATGCATTTCTGGGAAAATTAACTGACATCTCAAAGTCACGATCGCAAGCAAATTTATTGGCTTGACATCGGCGACCGTATTTGTTCGCAAATGAATATGTCGACGGCAGGATTCTGTCAAGTCAATGTTGATATATCGGCGGTGTTTCACAGCTTTCTTAAATTAATCCGCAAGATCGGCGAAAACTTCGAACATGTCTGTAACACGTGATTCAGCCGTCCTATTATCTTTCACCTAGATCTTACCCGGATCTTTCGGGACAGATTTTATTGTCGCTCTCTCGACCGAAACGAACGTTCGTAATCGAAAGGAGCAGACCTTTCCGCATCAGATTGCAGTATTTTCCTAGTATGTACAGAGTAATCCGCAAGAACGAGAATCCTTAAACATCTCTCTTGAGAAAAAGGTGAAATAAATGTATTTACAAAGAAATTACTTCACACCTAAATTAATATTTAAATGTGAAATAATTTCTTTGTAAATATATTTAACGTCGAATAAAAAGTCATATTAGAAAAGTTCATTTTATTTCATTAAAGTAATATTCCTTCTTCGTATTTGTCAAATAACACTTACGTATTTTAATGGGTTTTTTTAGTAAAAAAAAAAAGAGATAAGAACTGTGCAAAAGCGTTAAAAATATAATCTCTCATTCAGCGTTACAGCGTTCACAAGATACTCAGGCACGATAAACTTTATTACTTTCTCGCGAACAACTTTTAGCTCGACAAAAGCAAACAAAAGTTTATATATATATATATATATAAAGAATTTTATTGTACACACACACACACACACACACACACACACACATATATATATATATATATATATATATATATATACATATATCAAATGACAAACTCCATAAATTATTCGAGCAATAAATTAAAAAAATCTCTTCTCTATCTTCGTCGACGTTTCGGTCGATTAATGTTCTAATCGGAAGGAAGATGCCAAACTTTTGCGATTAGCCGGCATCTCCTGAACGAGAATCTTCGGTAAAACGAGAATTCTATGAGAAGTAATCCGGGAATATCCCCGGGGAAAGTACTCGAGCACTTTTCTGGATGGGGAAAAAATTAAACACATCTCGAATGCAATATATATTTAAACCAAAAAGGAGAAAGATATAATTTGAAATTGGAATGAGTAGAAATTTTCACAATTTGTGAAGCAGTTAATGGTATTAAACACAATCTCGTTATTACAAAGGTGTTACAGTTACTTTACATTTTAATTGGAAATGCTAGAGGCTAAAGTGAAAAAAAATGGCGATCATTTAAATCAGGTATTCATATTCTCTAAATTATAATCGATTAAGTATTGCTAAAGAACTTTACCAGAAAGAAATTCATTTTTAAATTCCTCCGAAGATATATAAACATATAGAGATATTTTTCTCTTCTTTTTTTATATTTCCACGAGAATATAATATATAGCTGAGTGATACGGGGATGGAACATTCTATAGAAATATTGGAGTCACATTCGAAGCGAAAGATCATGTTTTGCGTTTTTGCAAGTTTACCCTTGAACAAATTTTGGCACGATTTCATGTGGGTAAGAGAGTGAGAGAGAGAGAGAGAGAGAGAGAGAGAGAATTATATGCAATAAAAAACGGCAGGTCTTATCGGCAGGCGAAAAAGAACGTAAAGATAAAATGAGAGACGAGAAGAGAGAAAAAAATGGCTTGGATGTACGAGGTAAGTTGAAAGAGATGAGTTTCCGGAGTTCGGAATGAGGTAATAAAATATTCCTGCAAGAAGTTCAGATTTTTTTTCCAAGGACTTTGGCGGTCGTGAGCGATATCTACGAGAAAGTTGATCTCCGCGAGAAAGAAAAAGAGAAAGAGAGATGAGCGCCGAATAGTAAACGGCGGGAAAAAACGTGATAAATGTGACGCTACAAAGTCCATTTCTGCATTCAATAATACAATTGCGTACAATTAGCGCTTAATTAAAGTCTATGAAAAGAGAAAATGAAGTACAAATTAGAATAATCAATGTAAACTGTTACGTTTTAATAGACTAATAATGAATTATTATTACTAAATCTCTCTGCTCGGTAGTATAATAATTTGAATTGAATACAATTCTTACTCCCTTTTTTTCTATTATATAATAATATGTTGAGCTAAAATTAATATTTTTGTTTTTAATTTAATTGGCATAATATACAATATAATATAATATAATAATACTGTCGCGCATAAGCGCGCGTTTAAAGTGTCCTTATTTTCCGCAGCCGTGCTTCCCTCAACAAACAGAGGAAATTCGTCTGGCGAAATTCGCCGCGTACGTCCCGCGAAGTCTAGAATTCTTCTCTCGCGTGAGGAAATAAACGAGCCCAGCGGGGACCGCCAAAACGCATCGCGAAAAACCTGCGCGCGCGCGCGCCACCGTTTTACCTTACCTCCTCGCGCGATGTTTTGTCTTGCGAGAGCAAACACTGTGTCTCTAAACAGATAAATTGCCGACAAGAGACGGAGCTGAGGTGAAAGACGACGCACGCCGCGGTATCGATCGCGCACGCCTTCGCGTTGCACATCATAAAATAGAGAAGCTTCGAGGCTTCTCGGGACTCATAAAAAAAGAAAGCAGCCAGTAAATGTGGTATTTCCCGGAAAACCATGTTTCCGCCAAAGCGGCTCTGCATAGCCGATGACGCTTATAAAAGTCCTCGAGTCGCATGATCACGTTTACGTTCGACAAAAAGAGTACGTAAGATTTTCTCTAAGATTTTTTCTTTTTCAACTCAACTCAACTCTCCGGGGAATTCTTGTTTTTGCACTCGCACGTCTTTTTGTCGCAAACATTCCCCAGCGAATAAAGCTCCTTCCCGAAGGGTTTATCTGTACGACAAATAAAACGAGACGTATTGATTCTTGGAACTCCAACGGGGGGATGTAAGACGTATTTTTAAAATTGCATTTTTGTTACTTCCTTCGAACAAGGATGTTATTTGAAGAAACATTTTTAATCGTTCGACTGCGATCCGCCCTCTTCGCTTATTCAATTAAAACTACGACAAATGTAATCGTGCTTTTCATTTAAAATTGTGATGAGTGTGAGAGAAATCACGCAATTCACTTTATTAAAAATACTACAAAAATATTATCGTTGTTTGACAATTCCATTACTGCCGTACAGTCGAGAAAATTAGATCGCGTATATGATATATATTGCTTTATTACATTTCATCATATGTGTTATACTGTTCATTGTACAATATTAAAATTTTACTCTTTTTACTCGTCATTTTATATATTCGCACAATCATTGGTCAATTTTTATGCTATTATTTGAAAAAATCATTCAATTCTTGGTACATACATATAAACAATGTTCTAATAAAACGAAATTGCTTATTATATTTCCACAAATATAGAAATCGCGCGTACTACGTATTTCATTCTACCGCAAGTTTAGCATTCACAATCAATCAAATGATATCCGGTGATTAATCGTTTTTTAGGAAAGATTGGAATTAGATAGTAATAGATAGAAATTTCAGATTTCGACAAGAGTTACAACTATGGAATTTGAAATAAAAGTTTCATCATCAGATATAGCAAGTCGAAATTTATAATACAGAAATAATAGCGGGAAAAAAGGGCTCTATGGATTTCCTGTTTTTCTTCTTTGTCGAAAGATCGAAAGTTTTGAGATAACAAAATTGTTCGGATAAGTTCGGCAAAAATTTTTCGCATCCGGTATTATACGACGCGAGGGATTATGTAAATTCCTGTTACCCATCTTCGCAAGCCCATCTCTCTCAAACAAGAGCGAAATGTCGACTATACGGAATTATCGCGCCTCACGGTAAGCTCAAAATCTAGAAGTGAATGGAGGCATCGTGAAATTTCGGAATCAGGATTGCATGTTATGCTTCCGAATTTTGATTAGTTTAACACCTTTAGACGTCACGTTGTTCGTGTTTTTTAAAAATCTGTTAATTTCTTTCTCATCAATTCAATCCTTTCATCGTGTCAATATTCACAACATGATCGCGTATTATAATTTATTGACAGATAACGCTGAATTGGACGCTGAATGTTAAATCAGGCGGATAAATTAACATATTTCAAGAAACAAATAATCAATATAATATTGTAACAAAACTATATGTTCTTTATAAAAGCAGCGGCATTCAAATAAATTACTCTTTAATCGCGAAGAAGCCTTTTTATCTTCTTTATTCTCAAATTAGTCAATGAAAAGAGGCAACCTTATATCTCGAGATTTCTCGAGCCCGTCGCGAATATCGTAGGAGCCATCGATAATCTTTTATGCGGAAGAGAGGTTTTCCATCTATCGGGATAAAATTTCGAAAAAATAAATACATAAGTACTTGTCACACTTGAGTGTGATTCATTTGTCGTACGTATATACGTGTACGGAACGCACGATGTATGGGATTGCATGCAAACACGATAGCAAAATGATAGTGTCCAAACCTGTGGACCGATGCGAGATTTTATCTCGGTGCTGCCATTCGAAAACCTCCAATGCAGCAACGTACTTTTGCATGGGATTTTAACGTTGCTAGAGCCCGAGAAGCTAATACGATACTGCGCTAAATTAATTTTGTCGCACGCGTTTATTCCTCCCTCTCTCTCTCTCTCTCTCTATAGATGGCCCCATTTTAGCCGGCAAGCCCCGACAAAGGGACTTTTAATCGAGTCAACGCGGTGCAGGACAAAAAGCGAAGGCGGGAGAAAAGGGCAGGGGGGAAGGAGAGAGGAGCAGAGAAGAGGGAAATTAGGCGTGCACACACCTCTACGCGATACTAAACGCAACCGTACGTCCAATTAGCGCAATTAACCCGGGCCCCGGGCCGTCGTATGCGTAGACGTAAAAACGCAAAATCGGATTACACGCCCCGTTAAAAGGGCTATTAGCGGCAGATATTAAAAGTTAGCGATGCGATATAATTGTCGGTGTGGTCGCTGAAAATGATTGTACAATTAAAAAAAAAAGAAAAGAAAAAAGTCGGGCAGACGCCGTCAAGCTCGTACGCACTGATTTCTTTCAATTCGATCTTTTTATACAGGTATTTTTGCTTTCAAGACAAAGTTCAATTGTAGTAAAATTATAATATAAATGCAGTTAAAAAAGAAATTCCTCGAATATTCTTTGAACGACGTAACATTATGTAATTATAGTTTTATATTCACATATGAGCGAATAATTGTAATTTAAGTTTAATTCTTTTGGGTCTTTATATTTAGGAAAAGTTCTGTTTTAAATTTTATTCCTTTGTATATAATTTTAAATAAAAAACAGTTTCTTAAAAAAAAAACTTGATGGCATTGTGTACTTGTGGGGTACATCGACAATTTAATACTATAAGTTAAGTCGTGCATAATGTCACTTGAGTAAATAAACTTGAAGTAATTTAAATAACTACGAAATTGCACTCGACATTAATTTAAACTTTAAATTATGTTGCTTACGGTCTTCGAAATTAATTTATCTCCAATTCAGATGTTTAGCATGAACTTCCGATGTCAAATAAGTTCATGCCTAGTAGAAAAAGTCTCAACAATCGTCAATGAAACTTTTTTGATGAAATAATGAACAATGAATTTATTACAAATGAAAAACAATCCTTTTATATTACAATGCAGGTAAGTATATCAGATAATTCGTTCTGTTTGATTATAGAAGTTCACGCCGATGGCATTTTCACCAATTATTCGCCATAATAAATCATTACGCGACTGTTCGCAAATATGGATATAACAAAGGAATAAATTCAATAATAATTATGATAACGGAGCTTTGTTCTAGTCGCGTATACATTATACGTAATATTAAAATTCGCATAACGACCGGGCATTACAGCAGCGCGAATGTTGCGCGTGATGTAGAAAGAGACTTATTAATCAATTTGTAAATAATTTTTTCTTCGTTCTAATTACACTTATATTCTTTTCAGATGCTGTTATAATGATAACGAGTTTTTTTCTTTTATCATTTTACAAATAAATTCTGAAAATGGCTGTGCAAATCATCTATCAATATTTAATTAATATTCGTCTCTGTTAAATTTCTCTAATTACTTTTAATTATTATTACTTCTTTTAATATTACTGTTTTCTCAAGGAAGAAAGCTACAGATAAAATACAAAAATTAAAATTATTTACTTTTATCAGCTTTATAAAAAAATTCAATTTCTCCTCTCTCTTTCTTTCCTTTTCCCTCTCCTTGTGGTACAAAGAACTCGCGCATTCCTTCGCTTAATACCCTATTCCCAAGGAAAATTCGCGTATCAATCGCGCCAGGAGAATCCGCGGTATATCTATCTATCGATTGGAAGCCGCGGGAAAGCCTGACACGCGAGAAGAACAACGTGCCATGGTGCCTTTAAAATGGTCGTTTGTCATGGAGAATCGCTTCCGCCGCCATAAATCGCCACCGCTCGACATCTACCTTTCTCTACAAGTTTCCTTTTTCTTGAATAGAAAATAGTCTACGAAGAATAAGCGTTCGGAATTCCAAAGAATCTTCTTCACTTCATGGAGGCTGATATACATTACATGTAATATATTGCTTCGCTATAATGTAAGCGATATAATTAATTCACGTTATAATATAAGTAATGCAATTAATTGAAAAGAATATGGAATATAATTTGATATTATATTAAATATATTATCATTATATACCTGTTATAATATAATAGACAGCTTTATGTAAAATTTGTCAAATAATAAAAATGATAATGTTAAAATCTCGTGTCTGTCGACGTTAATAAATAATTATTTTTATATTATTAATGTAATAATGTAACATCATTTTGGATTATAGATTAGTAATGCCGTGGCATGTCATCGTAAAGTTCAGTTTTAATTTTCCTTAAAAAATTCTAATTTTATCTCACAAAAGATTCTATTAAAACAATATACTACGTTAAACAAAGTTAAATTAAAATGGCTAAATTGCTTTAATGCCACTAAAAAGAGTTGGCATTTTTCTCCAAAAAAAAAAAAAAAAAAAAAAACCCCGACAATCTCACCGCCGATCTTCCTTCTTATCCAGATAATCGATTTATGACTTCCTCTCTACTTTCGTACAGCATAACCGTGACAGAGATCCTAATCGCTTTGTAACCCAATTTAAGAAGGCGCTCTCTTATCTATCTAACATTCTCCTGTTGGAAATGCGAGACTGAGTACGGTCACGAGATCGGTGACATAGTACACACCATCGTACAAGTTAATGGGGTCGGTGATCAACGAGAAGGACACGATGGTTCTCTTGACTGGATACAGCTTAAAGGAGAAAAGGAGGACTACCAACACGACGCGACCTATCGTGGGACCGCCGTGTGACTTGTCGCTTGTGTAAACGACCGTAAGAGCGTGTAAGCCCCTGCGCAAGCAAGGACCGACATCCTCGAGAACTTGACTTTGACCACCGGTTAATCCTTGTACATCTTATACGTACGTAAGTCCTTCAGGAAAGACACGTTTATTATTAGGTTATTATCTATATGTCTGTGCGAAAAACTGACCGAGTTTAACCCTTAGCTGCCACACTGGGGTACGAGACGACCCCAGCTCATTCAGCTCCAATTTAAGCCACTTTATATCGTGAAAATGATATTTGTGGCACCATCTCTTATTAGTTTAAGATTCCCTCTTCGCTTTAGAGTAGTTACCATTATTATAGAAGCGTCAATGCAGCTGTGTTAGTTGAACGAATTGGATTGGGGTCGCCAGAGACCCCAGTGTGTCAGTTATAATTATTAGTGTAATTTTTTTGTGAATTTTATTTTCGTCCAATTTTGTCACCAGTGTGTGTAAAAAAATCAGTACAATATATTTAGC
>VBVQ01003446.1:0-18753 GCA_011636635.1 Tetramorium simillimum | reverse complement strand
CCCGGCTACCGGCTGTCCCGCGAGGGGCGCTCTTCGTGGTTTCGGTCGAGCAGGTGAAACAAGACGTCGCCAGTCGACTCGCTCGCTATCGTTCGCGCACCGGTCTCGCCGTCGCGCGCGGTCACCAAAGTCGCGCGGGGCAAGTTCCTCGTAGACGGTGCTTCGACGCGACGTTGTCACTCCCACCCTGCTCCTCGGCGCGTCCCAGAGGGGAGAGGGTGGTCTCTGGGCGGACGCCGACGGTCCACGAGGACGGCGTTTCCGTTTCGTCGGATCCCCGGCAAACGTCACGTCCGGTGCCGCGCATCGCGTATCCCACGTAGGGATCCCGACTTCTCTCCGGACAACCATCCCCCCCCCTCTTCGCGGAATCGCGGAGTCTGATCTCGCGCTCGCTGGTTGCAGGCTGCGGTTGAGACCTCGCCGCTCCCGGTCCCGGCGGTAACCAGGAAGTGACGTCGCCGGTATCCCGAGGCGCCGGCAGGCGGGAAGACCGACTCGCCGAGGGAAAGAGGTAGACTGCTGCCCAGCATCTAACCCCGTCAGGCACCAGACCACCAGCCGGCGATGCCTGCACCGACGTCAGCGGCGGGTGCGGCCGAGGGTGGCCCGCCCCGCACCGAACTGCAGGAGTTACAGCTCAAGGCCGGTCAGACTACGGATGAAGTGAGTTGAGATATGTAGAATATGTGTATATATATATATTTATGTATATATATATATATATATATATATATATACACATGTATACATATAGATGTATTTGTATATACATATATCTGTGTGTATATATGTACATACATGTCACGCGATGTGACAGCCATGAGGATTTACGACGTAGGGCCCGACGTAATTTCGCCGAAACTTCGAGTTCTGATTTTAGTCGCGCGAGGATGAACTCCCGTGTTTATCCACAACAATAGAAAGGCGACAATCAGCGTAAAGTCCCCTCCCGCATATCAGCGCTGTCGGAAACTTGCCGAATAGAAACATCCGACAAACCTTTCACAATTTTCAGCAAATCTGAGGCGTTATTTAGTATCTTGGATACAAGCTTGCCATAACTTATTTCTTTATTGTTAGAATAATCAAATATAGTTTAGGATAATAATCAAAAGAAAATAAGTAATTTATTTTGCAAAGTAAAGCTGTTGTCGCATGTTTTATTAATGTTATTATCATGTCATTCTCTTTAATTCGACAAATTTGTAAATTTTGTTAATCTTTGAGAATTTATATTAATGATACTAGCACCATGAAATCTAAATAATCAACATAGCGAATGTAGCGAAGACAAGACGAAATAGCGAAATTATAGTTTCTTAAAAAAAATTTTTTAAATTTTAAATACATTTTAATACATTCGCGATCTCTCGCGTCACACGTGATGTAACCGGCATGATCGACTTTGTTTCAGTCTCTGGAGAGCACGAGGCGTATGCTGGCGCTATGCGAGGAGGTGAGTCTGTCCCTTTCGGCATTTATTCCCTCCCTTACTTGCGCATCGACCCCTCGATCCTCTCTCGATCGTCCTCGAGATCCCGTGTCGGTGCACTATCCCTCTTACCTTCTCATGAACCAAATTCTATGTAGTGACCCTTCCACAACCCCCTCGTTTAGTCCCCCCGTTTAATCTCCCCGATTCTTGAACTCCCCTTGGATCCCCAAGCTCCTTCTGTCTCTGTCTCGTAAACTAGGAATGATTTTCATCGACGAATCGTTGCGCGCTACTGCGGCAAGACGGGCGTCACTGCTCGCTTCGAGTTCCACCTCGAACTGTTTAAAAGAAAAGAGAGAAAAAGAAAAAGAAAATGGCAACAAAGAGAAAAAGGAGTCGCGCCAGAGAGAGGTGGGCAAAGTACTATTTCGATCGTTGACCGGTCAAGTGGCGAATACCTCGATTCCGATTGATTCATTTCGATCTACGTGATTCGCGCCGTCGAGGACTAAACAACTAGTAGACCGTGAAGTAATAATATTACAGTACCGAGTACGAAACAGTTGAAGTACTGAGCCTCGACCGATTGAGCTTGAGTCAGGAGGACTGACTAGACACGAGAATCCTTTCGAATTAATATTTTTACTTCCCGTGATTTTTGCTTCTAATTTATCTGAGCGTGAAATTATCGAAAGACCAAATTCAATGTTCTCGTCCTTCTTATTTTTATCGCAATTTCTTTAACAATAATAATTGGATATACTGACGATTGCCACTTGACCGGTTGAGCGTTGCTCTTAGCGGGTGCGCCGATTCCGTTTTGTACAAGAATCATGCCGGCGAGACGACCTGCAGGATCTCCAGGTCGCAGAGGAAGGAGAGGAAAGCTTCGAGGGGGCTTTACAGGGAAATGGGGAGGATGTGCTGCAGGTGAACGTCGAGAATGGGGGCAGAAACGTGCGATGTTTTCGAAGTAGTATTTTATCCAGCTCTGGCGCCACATGGAGACGACGATTTCGGCGGCGTATAAAGAAATGGGTAAAGAGAAATCGTTTTACGCGCACCGCGAACGAGAGGAGAAGGCTCGCTCCTCAGAGGCAGGGAAGGGGGACAACGGAACCCAGTGCCTGCGATCTTAGAATCGCGAGAGAAGAGATAAGAAATAATAAATAATTAAAGGAAAGGAAAGAAAAAAGAAAAGTCGATCGGGGGAGAACGGCAGGACCGCGCGAACGAGCGTTTGCTCGCGCGAGGAGGAATTTGTAAGACGACGCATCGACGCGCTCGAGAGACGGCGAGACGCTTCGCGAACGTGCGCAAAAGCAGGACTCTTGTCCCCTCTGTTGAAGTAGACTTCGATTCGTAATCACAAGGTTGGTTCAGACTGGGACGAAAAATGTATCATCAGTAAGTGCATGGATCCAGTTATTCTGCTAAACTGAAAATATATGTGATATATACTATCTCTTTTTCATGTCGCTTTTAGCATAAAAATAAAGCTTTCGGCATAAAATATAAAAGAGAGTTACTCGTTAGAAATATTTATTTTAATAATAACTGAGATATAATATATTCTAACGTTAATACTGAATTATGCTGAGCGAGAATACGAAATATATATGTAAAATATGAAAATACGGAAACTGAACCATCCTGTGTATACCTTGTTCGTTTCCGATATATTTCTTTAATTATTACCCAAAGGTGCTTCAGAACTGTCGCATTTCCCTTCAGTTATGATTCTCAAAATATTTTATTACTGTTTAAAATTAGAAAGTGTAAAATTAAAATTTTTCTGAGAGAAAATCCATTAAATTATCGAAAAACTTGCTCGAATATTCGATAACTGTACAGCCGCATTGTACCGGATGCTAGATAAAGCAATGTCGAAAAAATGTTATTTGTCTAAAGAGAAGTACTTGGACTATATTACTTTTGCCTTATTTTATATAATTGCTATATGTATATATTTTTCTTTCTTAATGAATTATACACAAAAGAATTCAGAGAAGAATTGCAAATTACGTTTTAAACGACTTGAAAAAGAAGCACAGAGTTTATCAAAATTTTTTGGCGAAGAAAAATATTACAAGTGAGTTAGATTTCGCATCTCAAGTTTCGCATCGCTGTTGCGGAAGTGACGATGAGTACCTTTTCGACTCCGCGTATTGATTTAGCGTTCCACCGCGTGTTTACTCGCGTGTATTTCACGATATTGCGTGCGTTCGCGCGTGTGCCGCGACCGTGAAAAAAACGATCTGTCTGCATTCTGCAGCTCCCCACGTTTTTCTTTCCACGCATAATTATTCGCTATCTATGCTCGTACCTTCGGTATCTAACTATACTATATTCTACATATATGTGTGCGCGTATGTACATCTCTCTACACGAATGTACGCGATTCTTGTGTATCTGTCTTTGTACATACTTATATACGGAGATGTGTTTGTTCTTCTTCTACTACTTTTAACTTACTTGTCGAAGGAACGCACGCAACTGGCTTCCATGATCTGATCTATCAAATCGGATAATCATTTCCGATCTTAGCATCATATTTATTATTATTAGCACCAGTGGACAATTGTCAGTAATTGGCTTTTCTGAATTTGAAAAAGCTCTGAAATTATTTTTTGACTATATTGATATTGATATTATATTTCGCGCGATTATTATTATTAATATAATACAAGTTTAATATTTTTAAAGTGAAAGTATAATATTTATATAGTCTAAACTTTTGACATTAGTGTGCCACAATGTCTTAGACGGCATATTACATTATTTTTTAGCCAACTTTTATGCCTTTACGATTGCATAATTTAGGCACAAAGCGCACAAAAGCGAACTCGTTGTAACTTTTTTTGTTTTTATTCGCAACTTTCACAAGAGGTGCAATAATCGCGATGTCGGTATCGCTTAAATTTCCTTCGTTCATGGACAGAGAGGAACCATCGAGGTCCTTGCGTCGTTCCGTTTCAGTTTCTCTCGCTGCTACTTATCTACCTATGGCTGCACTAATACGCACGTGTCGCATTCTTCCGAGCACCGAAGATGTCCTCGAATCATCACCGATCAAGAGAAGCGTACGTACATACATTCACAATGCGCAATGCGTCATCATCGTCACGTCGTGGCGCGTGATAACGATCGCGCAAACAGTCGATCATGCTTTCGATCAACCGGGAAGCGAATCGCAGGCTGATGCGAGCTTCTGTGGGGAAGGGGGTTGAAAACATTCTCGTAAGTCGCTGGGGCTGCGTGTTCCTTCTCGGTGATACGAGAGAAAAACTTCTCGAAAATCGGACACGAGAAAATAGCCAATCGATAGCTCTTTGCTTCGTAAAACTCGATTGTGATCATTTTCGTCACCGGACGAGGATCAACTCGCGGTACACCTGCATCTCTTCTGTGATCTCCATTAATGCAAGTTTCCTGCGCGATGGTGTGCCAGCAATACTTTTTTTTTTTCTCTTTATCGATATCGCTCTTACTTGATATGTACGTGTATATTTCGAGCAATCGATTCATAATGAAAGTTTTATTGAGAATATAAAAGGATTATTTTACCGTAGAATGCGAAATGTTTTATAATAGGAAGAAACTTTATTATTTTCTATGTAGGTATATAAAATGTGGCTGAAATGCAAGAGAAGAAGAGGAAAAATACGAAATTCACATTTGAATAATTGTAAAAGGCCTTGTCTTTTTTTTCTATGTATTTTTAACATTCTTTGATATTTTGTTCATCAAAATTAATGAAAGTATAATTACCTATTTATATTTTAACAAAAATTGCTTTAAAAAAATCGCATTCCTCTTGTCAATTTCAATTTTTTTTAATATTTCTGATAATAATGTAGAAACCTTATTTACTTTCACAAATTATACAGTAAAAATGCATCTTATTGTGAAACAGTTTTCCGCCAAGTAGGTTCAATTAACCCATCACTATTTGTCGATAGTGACTTTCTAATATTTATACCGATTTCGGAACACTAAAACGTGGTAATTGCCAATTAACTCTAATATGATTTTACGTGCAATACTATGGATAGACTACACAGGGACCAACGTGCAGGTCAATCAAATATAATATAATAATAATTAATTAATGGCGGTAATAAATGACATTAGATACTAACGAGTATGTAGATTATCATTATGAGATTAATATTTATTAGAGTTGCGGAAATAGCTCAGGGCTCTCATCAATCACGTATGCTTGCGCACCGTCGACGCAGACAGGCGTACGTTTCCCTGTTTTCTCTTCTCATACGTATCTGCGAAGGGCAGCCTCTGCCTTCATCTTGTACATGTTGTGCCTCTTTGATCGGTATCGCGTACCACAGTCGCTGTTAGCTACATACCTCTAGACTAATAAATGTCGATTCAACGGTGCTTCTCTTTGTCTTTCTTTGGACGAGAGTGTAACGCGCAAAAGGATTCGAAGACACAAAGCAATGGCCCGACTCATCGAATCGTGCTCCTGAAGCTCAATTAATCCCGGCGATTGTACATATGCGCGTTGTACTGTACTGTAAACGATTGCGTTGTGTAGCGCAGCACGCGAATTACTTGACGGGACAGCGTCAAAGCTCGCGATAGCGCAGCGAGCGGAGGGAAGAATGTCAAGTGCTCGCGTGAAAAGGAAAAAAAAAAAGAGGAGGAAAAGAGAATTCTCTATCGCGGATGAAACTGCGGTTCGATTTTTCACCCTTTAACCCTTTGCGCTTTAGTGGCCGCTTCATAAGAGCGAGATATGACATATTCGGTATTTTTTTAGAGTCGGTAATTCCCTTATGCTCCACGTTAAATTGATATTTCTCTTATTTAGTCTAGAAAAAAATGACTTATTTAAAGATAAATAAGTGTCGATACACGGAAATGTATCCTTAAAATTAAAAAATATTTAATATTTATACCGAAAGTAGAACGATTAAAAAATGTCTAAAAAGTATTGTAATTTTTAATATCTATCTATAAAGAATTTGCTTCTTCTTTTTTTCATCTAGTATTAAGTTAGTCCAATAATATTACGAATTGATTAGAAATTTCGTCATCGAAATTAAGATCAGACTGGATATTTATCGTTCCTTAAAGAAGAAAATCGTTCATGAATTATAATCTTTTCATCTTGTACGTCATCTATTCGAAAGAATGTCTCTATAAAAATGATTATGTACCTTTTTCCCCTTGTCGCGGGAAGAGTGCAAAGGGTTAAAGCGCAAATCGATCTCGCGCAGGAGTGCTCTTCAAGGTTCGATCATCGAATTGAGAGAGAGGGGGTTTGGTCCTTGCTGAGAAGGGGGCCGGCCAGAAGTATCTCCCGTCGAAACGATGGGACGAAACGAGACGTTCGAAAAAAGAAAAACGGCGAATGCGACTTGAAAAGAGAAAAGCGAAAAGAGAGAAAACGAAAAAGGAAAAAGAACTGAACGAAGATAAGAGGAAAGATGGAGAAAAGCTGCGTCTGTATATGTGTATACCAAAGCTATTGCTACTCTTTCTCTCTCTCTCTATCTCTTTCTCTCGATATTGTCCGTTGCTGGATGTTAATGTATGTGTTTTGTATATGTGTGCGCGATGTGTGCCTGTGTGTGATCTTCGCTTGCCTGATCCGCAATCTCTACACTTGCCTGCTCGATTGCCTGTCCGCTCTAACGATAAGCGAGATTTCGAAGATCGAACGAACGGTTCGGCAACCATTCTTCAAGTTTAACTTTCAATTATTTTTGTCACAAGCAAAATTTCATAACAATATATCTGAAAATTAAATCTTGCGACTGTCGCAATGTAAATATTTTGGACATAAATTAAAGTCTGCAGCAATACAAGCAATATTAAAATTGTTATTTTCTCCGATAATAATAGAAGTAGAAATGATATAAGAAAAACAATACAGTGGGGGAGGGAGGAGAAGAGTAATGATAATTACAGAAGGATTATTTTGAAACAATAGGTATCTGTATTTTACAACTAATAATTTTACATTATTTTCTCTATAATTAAATGCATTCATTAATTTAACTAGTCTTGCCTTCAAAATTTTTTTATTAATTAACTGTTCTACTTCTAATATTTTTTATTCGCTCATGTGTATACAATATATGCCAAATAAATTTAGAAAAAGATTATATTTATCACATATTTAAAGGAAACGTAAAATTATTTGTATTAGAAAATATATAAATGATATTTAAATTTTTAGTACATATTTCATAATCGTTGTCTCTGGTTTCTTTCGATTGATGAAATCTTGTTGCCTGTCTGCTTTGGCTGTTAGCTACCTGTCTGTGAGTGTATATGTGTGAGTGGGTGTGTGTGTGTGTGTATGTTTGCCTTTTTCCTCTTTGCAAGCCACTACTCACTTTCCCTCTTCAGTGCATCGTGCTGTCACTCTTTTTAGAAGCGGTCATCACAGCTCAGTATAATCGATACTCAATGCACATACATTAGTTCACGCTATCATACAGAACAAACATATTTTCCATCGAGATACACGGGTTGTCCCAAAAAAAATTTTTACAAGAGTCAATCACTGTTGTGAGCAAATCGGTCTTTCCTCGAAATTTTTGAGCAACAATAATTTATGACGTTAGTCAAGAATCTGGGAAAATTAAATTATCATATAGAGTTATTAAAAATTTATTTGAATAATTGACAAGATTTATAAAGTCTTTGTGTAATTTTTACAAATTTTTTTCCATTTACATATCTTATTTCATGAAGAAAAATATTGGGATAGTTAATTAAAATCTCGTCTCAAATCTCGTTTGCATTATTTCATCGCTTGTATTTCGCTAATTTTCAATAATATGCTAATTAGTTTTCCAATATAAAATCGTTGCTAAGGAAAAACCGAGTTATATGAAAAATAAAGTATCGCAGTTAGCATGTATTTTTTTGGGCCGTCCCAATACTCATACTCGAAAGATACAGTTGAAAGATACTGTTCAATCTTTTATATACGAATGGTCGTAGCAACTTAAGCTTATTTCTATCACCAATTAAAAACTAATTTTATATTTAATATGTTGTGAAATGACACTTATTTATACTTTTCAAAATAACATTTTATGACTAGAAATGATGTCGAGTATAAGGAACTAAATGAACGAAAGATATTCTTAATTTATTTTTTTATTTCTATATTTCTTCTTTTTCTTTTTGTTTAGAATTTATATAGAGTACTGATCACAGTATTCTAATATGCTTGTCATTTTGATATTGCCGAATTTTCAATCTTCACATTTCCTGAATTCTTATGCACTTTCACCATTATCTGCCGATATTTTTTAATTATTGATATGCACGTTTGTGCCTCAAATCGAATGAGGAAAGGAGCAAAACATGAACAAATATCGAAATAAAAGATCATGAGGAACTTATTGTCTTGTACAATTTTCGTAATATCACTTCTATTTAACATGGTGCTTAACTCTAAACGCAAAGTATCCAAATTCTATTTAATTGACACTTGTTATTCGATCGCGTTCAATAATTAAATACATTAATTAATAAACGAATTTAGAATTGGAATTCCGTATTTAGTGTTAAATGCGATCAAATATAAACTGTGTTTGAACGAAATATTGTTATAAGTATAAAAGAAAATTGCGTTAAACATGTATAAAAATATATAGTCGCTTATCCTTTTCTTCTCCTCGATTCATCGATCGTTTCATTCACTCGCTCATTCACTCATTCGCTACCCCTTCATTCATTCTCCCGTTTTCTTCCACTCCAATTACGTGTGCGTGTGTGTACTTTGCACCTATCCGGGTACTCGCAACCCTTTGAGTCCTGAAATATTCCACACTGGGATTTCTCGCCGAAATTTGTCTCGATGAATTTATTCTTATTAATTCGAAATTATTAAATTATTCTGTATATTATTACAATTGTGTTATAATTAATATTTATATAAATTGATTACCATTTATCGTTTTTGCGAGAAATAAATTGAATTTCTAATTTTAATTCTTTTTAATATGGTTTGAGTATAACTTTTACACGTTCGAATTAATATTGTTCCTATATATATTTACAAGCTCTTAAGAGATGTTGTCTTTTGCATTTCTTTCATTTTTTTTCATTCAATCTTAAAAAATTTATTTTAAAAATTCAGATATTATGTTATTTCTGTATCTTTATGTCTATATCCAGATTTCAAAATGTCCGATTATGCATATACATGCTTACGGATAAATTCTTTTCTTGTATTATTGATTTAACCAATCCTGTGGCGTGCACATATTCGCGACTCAAAGAGGCCCCGCGGGGGCTTGTGACTTGCCTTGCGCATTGGATCTCATTCAATGAAAATGTACTCTACACCTTGCGATGTACCTCTACCTACACTTTACTATGCATCGCTCTTTTTGTTACTGGGTGTTCAAGAAGTCCCCATCCACCGCCCAGAAAAAAAAAACGAAACACTGCAGACGTGGATCTTCTCGATCGCGCTCGATCTTTCTTCCGCTCTCGAAACGCGAGAGGAGCGCAGGGACGATCGACGTCGATCGAGGGATTGAGCCTGTTTGAAAACTCGTATCACAAAAGGCAAAGCCCTCCCCAACAAAAAAATATCAAACAAAAAAAAGAAACAAAGACCGAAAGAAAAAAAAACACGCACTTTGTTAGGCACTTTGAAGGAAGATATCCGCCATGTGTGAAAACAAAAATTAATAAACGCACAACAACGGGGACGACAATTACAGCAACAGGAACAACATCTACAACAACAACTACAACATGAACAACAACAACAGCAACATCGACAATAACAACATCGCCATTGACCGATACAACATCAAGAACAACAACAACAACAACATCAATAAATCAACAACAAGCAACAACATGCCGACACGTTCGTACCGTCGCACCGTGTTCGACGGTACTTGCCGGTCGGGCCCATACTTTTTCTCTTCCAATTGCTCTTGCCCGCCGGTCTCTGTCCACCTGTCTCTGCGTCGCGGGCAGGTATCGCGTATAAAACATATGCGATATATATATATTTATACATACATATATATCAACAGTACGCCAAGGCGAGCCCGAGGGCGCGCTGCGACGTCGTTCGTGATAGAAAGAACAAGGAACAAAATAAAAAAGAAACGATTCAGGAAAGAAATCTCTGAAAAAGAAAACCGAAAAAAAAAAAACGAGAGAGAACCCGAAATACTTGTCACTCTGTCCCACTCTCTACGCGCACCACCACCTCAACATATCCGGCCACAATATCCACCTCTCTTGTCTTGCTTGCCCAGTACCCACCACCAACTTATCCGTTTTACATATACCTCTGTCTATATTTATAAATATAACTACTATACTAATATACTACTAATATTACTATAAACTATATACTTACTGGAAGAAAGATGCGAAGAAAGAGTAAAGAAAGATGTACGACTCTTTTCTCTCTTTCTTTCTATCTTTCCTCTGTCTATCTCTCTCTCTCTCTCTCTTTCTCTCTCTCTCTATCTATCTCTATCTATCTATCTCTCGCTCTCTAACACTGGTGGTGGTTGTCTGTGTTGTGCTGCCTCTGTCTGTCGTAGAGCAAGGAGGCTGGCATCCGCACTCTGGTCGCACTCGACGACCAGGGAGGTGAGTGAATTCCGCTTGTTAGAAATTAAGTAACGGCCGAAAAACGAGGGTAGGAGATGAAGAAACGAGGAAATCACTCGTTGTCGTATTATCACGCACGTCTTACAGTTTAACACACCGTCTGTCATCCAAGCGTTATCCGCGAGTGTCCTCCTCACACGCATATGACACGTATACACAAGCATATAACATGACGGAGTCTCGAATAGGAAAATTGCGGGAAAAAAAAACACATAATTGATTCATGCTCTGATTCTACACCATTTTTGCATTCTTTTTGCACGAGATGTGCAAGTAGTATTTTAATTCCTTCAAATGGAATTAATCTGAAAATTTATTTTTATTTTCGTTGTAAAATAAGATCTCTTTATTTTTGTTTTCTTTGTATTTACTTTATATCTGGAAAGCTCGGCTGCTTCTTTAAAAAAAAAAATACATCTGAAACTAAATTTTATTCGATTTATACATGGATTATAGATATGATCTCTTCAAAATCATTTTTGTAATTTCTCGCATTTTCCCTTTTTATATCGACAATTAGTCAAGGATAGTTAACAGTATCGGGCACCCCGTAGATTTCATCCCAAACGCTGTGTTTATGCTTGCTACTCGTGAGAGATAAAAACCCGCAAAGTTTTTAAAGTACTCTCACGTAATTATTTTCATGGTAATAATTAGATGCACGCATGACGGTATAACGATTAAACACTGACTCTTCCGGTCGTGCACACGAAGGTTCTTGATACAAAGAAAGATTTTAGCAGAGAATGCTCTTTTTTATAAATTCTATCTTCGACATTAAATTCTCTTAGCGACCGGGACAATTTTTTCACAAAGCGACCGAAAGGGTTAACGCAGTGATCTCGAGAGTCAACGCTCGAAACGCTCGCGGGTTGTAACTGCTAACCTAACCAGAAGGAAATTGTTGTATTAACAAGCTCAGTCCTGTTACCGAGGCCCGAGGTATTACGGATATAGGCCCGCCACCCCCAAACAACCACCTTGGTTAATTATGATCGATGTGCATGCGTCAGATATATTCAGCTTGTCCCAATTCGGCAAACGTTTGGACGAGTAATTCGACATAACAGCGAATCTCGCAGACACGTAAACGTACGCGGAATTCTCAGGAAACGTATGATTTGTTTCGCGAACGTTTTACTTGTCGAAACTGTGAAAGGTCAGGCAACATCTAACAGAAACCTCCGAGGTCGGATTCCCCCTTTGGAGCTCGAACGCGAAGGCGCCTGTCGTAGGCGCGAGAGTAGAGTCCAATTTTGGATTCTAGTCTCCAAAATATCGATTGATCCACGCTCGGATTAACGCGCCTGAAATTACCTCGCTTTGAGATGATTTAACGATTAAATGCCGCGCTTCCAATGGCACGGCGGAGCCGACGGTTGAGCTTTAGCTTTGCCCCCCCCTAATCGCCTTTACGTCCCTAAGAGGGTTTAGACGGAAACGCGCGGAGATTGTCCTTACGTCATAATAGGACATCAACAATGAAGATCGTTTCGCGCCTGATTAGCAAACTTGATTAGGGAGATCGACAGCCAACTGCCACTGTATAATCGCAAGCTGTATACCATTACTGCCGGATCTACTACTGATTACAACACCATCGCTATCACTAACACCAACTGATACTGCTGATATTACTAACGTTACTACTTGTGCCATTACACTGTGCCCAGGCTGCACCTTGGATCGTCAAGGAAAATTTTCATTAGACTCAAACTCAATTCCATTCAAAATTGCTAAATATTTTGACAACATAAAGTTAATTTTTTTAATATACAAAAAAATCAAATCAGATACTTTTCCGCATACAATACTACGTCCACTGTCTCGTCCGATTGACACCGAAAGGATCTCGTTTTTTTCGATTCCATTGAATTTTCGCGTACGAAGAAATATTTTTCAAACTGACGATCCGACGAGTGCAACTTGTGCAATTACGACGTGAACTATTCAGGTCCGTTTTTACCCTACGCGCCACCACATGTCCCACCACCCACCACCGACATTAAAGAAATCTAACATTATATGGAGAAAATTCTCACAATATATACATGGCGTGAAACTGGGCCTCCAGCAATGAATCAGTCATCGCTGCTGCTGCTACTGCTGCTGCTGCTACTATCGCCGCCGCTACTTGCCAGCGTTGACGCGAAACGAACTCGTACTCGATCCAACAATCTGCGCGGATTGCCGTCGCGCAAACGGACATCACCATTGCATAAACAAGCCATTTGCATCAAACTTTGCATAACTTATCAAAACTTTTCTTACTAACATATCGATACTTTGGCAATCTTTATCTATTAATATGTATCTTAGTACCGACTTTTAGATTCCTGGTGCTGATCCTGTACTTCATTTGCGTACCTTGTTATAATTTTTTCCATAATTTTTCTTTATTGTCGCGCAAACTGTTGGACCGCTTGTAGGAATCGCTTAACGAGATCGGACATGCTCTCGTGTATTATTAACAGCTGTTGTTCCGATGGTGTATTCGATCGTGATCGTTTACCATCTTTTTCTCTGTGTAAATTGATTACACACTCACACACTCATCCCTTCTCTCTCTCTCTCTCTCTCTCTCTCTCTCTCTCTCTCTCTCTCTCATTCTCTCATTCTCTCATTCTTTGACTTTGACTCTCTCCGAGGGTCTCAGATACTTTCTGCCACCCAAACGACACGCTAGATGCAAAATACAATAAAGGCATCTGACGTGTGAGAATGATTTTACCATGGTTTCGAAATTTCCCTCTCATCGCACACTCTTTCGCAGGTGTGGTGAACTTTGAAAGCGTGCCACGTACACTCTCATCTATCAAACGCTGTTATCGCGCCTGCTCCTCGTATACGGAACGTATCGGAATAATTGGGACGGTCCCGCGAATTAGGCATCGCGACAGTTTTCAATAATCGCAAGTACATCATTTCACTCGGGATAATCCAGTAGAATTTGCAGGAAGTAATAATGTATATTCTATATTATAGTTTACACAATTAACTTACTCCTAGCGCGACAAGACAAATTATGTCGAGATAATGTTGTTACGCGAAACCATAATCATCATCGTCATAATTCTCGACCGGCAATAGCCGTCATCAATTAAACGATCGATTTACCATAAAGTGATTTCTGGTTGCCGTAAAGCGATTATAAGCGAATATCGATTTCAGCATCACTTTCGTCATCTGCCTCGTTAATCATTGAAAGTGTCGCGATGTCGCACTCGTGTCGCAATTAGCCCGATCGATCCCACACTCCACAAGATACACATTGTAATTCTCTGGACTTGTGTACTTTATCTCTTTGTATACTGTATACTGTAGCCAACTCGCGAAGCTTACAGCTGTGTCGCTTTCACAGTCTACGTGTAAAAGAATTATATATATATATAATTATAATTACGTACATATATATCTCTTTATGTATGTACATATTAACATGTATTTGTCTCTATCTAGTGTACATATCAAGAAAGTATATATCCCCCGTAACTCTCGTAAACGCTTGTGACAGTAGATATCTGTCTGTCGTAACTTGTTTTATTCCTCTCCTCTCTTTCTCTCTTTTAACCTGTTATCTTCTCTCACTTCCCCTCTTTCTGTCTGTTTGCCTTTCATTTCTCTGTGTCTATCCTTGTTTTTGTTCTTTTTTTCTTTCTGCAATCTATATGCGTCGAACGTGCAACTACTCTCTGTCGGCCGTCGTCTTACCAAAGTAGATACTGTCCCTGCTTTGTCTTCGAGTCGCTGGCCGAAATGTAATGTACGCGGTGCATATACGTTATCAGGAAAGATTATATGTGTACTGTTGTACAAGTACAACATTTGTGTGTGAGAATCGAGAATCGGTCGTCCAATTGAGAACAAAGTAGTATTAATGAGAAAGTGAGACGTCGCAAAAAAAAAAAAAACTCCGCTCGGCGCGATCGCGCTAATCGCCGATTAGCATGGCGAGAGTAATTAGCAGTGATCATCGCCATCATCATTATCGTCGTCGTTGTCGTCGTCGTCGTCGTCGTCGTCGTCGTTGTCGTCGTCGTTGTCGTCGTCGTCATTGTCATTGTCATTGTCATTGTCGCTATCATCATGGCCGGTTAGCGTATTTGCTTAAAAACGCGTTCAACTTTCAAGAGACGTGTCGGCGATAACCGCTTAAGATGTACCTTATTATCGTCCGCATTAAAAAGATGACGAGAAAGCATGAAAATTATTATAGAATCATCCTGAAAAAAAATCTTCAATTTTTCTATCATATATAGCCAATTACTTTTTCACGTTTAAGTTCGCTTTTGCAATTCGAGGTGAATCATCCTAAAAAAGACTCTATCCTGGAAAAATAAGCAAGAAGCAATCTGATTTAATCTAATAATTTTCACTTTTATTTCTTACTCACGGAGAAAGTTCTTCTGAAGACGGCGTCTCTAGTTCGCCGATAATCAATATCTGTTTCTTCTCTCTCTCTCTCTCTCTCTCTCTCTCTCTCTCTCTCTCTCTCTTTCTCTCTCAATGTCGCCGACGCATCTCGCCCATTTACGCTCCATTAGATCGTCTCGTCATCAGTCGTCATTACTCTTAATATCATCGACGTCGTGTCCGTCATCGTTGTTATCTCTCTGTTCTCTCTATAACTCCTAACGTAAGCATTAAATGCAGAAACCGGTTGCAGTCGTGGCTGATTGATATGTCATTGTGATGCAAGGGAGATTCAATTAGAACCGATAATTGAGAAATTGGGATACCTAGATGGAGGCCTCTCGATTCTTAAATCGAACACTTTTCGGAACTTTGGATTATCCAAATAATTTTGCCGTTAATAATTCCTCTTTCCTTCTAGATCTGTTATACTAACATAAAAAAAGAGTTAACGCTCAAGTAATTAATAGCGCTAAAATAGCATGACTGCAATCGGCTAATGAAGAAGTGGGTGAGCGATTATGGTTACATCGTTGCGATTAGGCTCATGTACGTATAATCTCAGAAACATCAACATCACGAGATTTGTCACTGGATTTTTATTTTCAGTTATATATATATTCTTATTAATCTTCTTACTACTTTTAACATTATTATTATTTATTATTATGTTATGTAATGTTATTATATAATTACTTATTATTATCTATTCATTTGATTTCAATGGACATATTATTATCTGTTGGTTACGCGCGGCACGTTCTGTTGCGGAGTACCATTTACCGGGTCCTTTTTACCGCGATAAACGTTAAAGTTATCGGCAAACGATCGGCCGTGAATTAGTAACCTTGTAATTGTTTTATATTATTATTATTACGGGTGTGATAACATATTTCTGCTGTCGCGCAGAAATCGTTGCTTTCGGCCTGACCGGACGTGCCCGTGCGATTTTGTTGCTTTCTTGTCTGTGACTTTGTTCCGCAGTTAATTCTCGCACGCATCCAATGAGAAAAACGATTCTTTCGTTTCCGTTAATGTGTGGCACCTTCGAACCTGTCGTAGAGCGAGGAGATCGGAGCGAACACTCTGACGATGTTAGACCACCAAGGCGGTAAGCAGTCTCCCAGTAAACATCAATAAGTCACTGTCTCTCTCTCTTTCTCTCTCTTTCTCTCTGTCTCTTTATCTTTCTATCCTGCGAAGAACGACGCGATAATTTGACGAATACAAAACGTTGATATAAAAAAAAAATAAGAGAAATAACGAATAACAAGCGAAGGAAGGGAGGAGAAAAAGCCGATAGGAAAAACGCAAAAGGCGCAAAACGAGAAACGCCTTTCATTAGCTGTCAATTTGCGCTCCTCTTCGGCAAGGGCGTGCTTTTCCGGTGCGTGATCACTGGGATCTCGATAGAGTCACGCGAAATGAAGAATC
Organism: Tetramorium simillimum; assembly: GCA_011636635.1. NCBI lineage: Eukaryota > Metazoa > Arthropoda > Insecta > Hymenoptera > Formicidae > Tetramorium > Tetramorium simillimum. The sequence goes on along the minus strand of VBVQ01003446.1, from coordinate 1,832 downwards.
GACTGCAAAACGGTCGACCGTTCGTCCTCGGGAGCATTCCTGTTACACGAAGAGAACAGAATATCAGCGGTGTGTCTGCAATTAAGAAATCATTTTGATTTGATTAATTACTGTGAAATTGATTTAAATTATTTTTTTTTTTCAATCAATAATCTCTCACCGAGTGATTGTTTGCGAATCAACGTGATCGTCGGCCTAAATCGGCACGACGCCCGTCGACCGTGCGAGTCGATTCTCCCCTTTGCCGAGAGGTAATTCGTGACAATTCGTCCCATTCGCCTCTGCTTATCGGACAGAGGTGAACGAGCGAGGGAATCTCGCGATGACGAGAGCGACCTTCTCGCGTCGCCAGCGGATAGGTCGAGAGATCAATGACGTCCCGATCATCGATGTCGTACCACCTTATCGCTTTTAGGCTCCCATCTAGGGTTTATTTAGGGTACCCGACGGAATTCCATTCGTTACCCCGATCTTGTCCTCCGATCTGATCCCCCGATACCGTATCTCCAGTACCATATCTTTCAGCGGCATGATACTCTATCGATGTCTACTGCGCGGGACACTCGGGCGGGTATTCCGCCCTATCCTTTTACCCTCTTCTGTACCTACTTCTTTCTCTCTCTATCTGTCTTTCTCTCGCCTTCGCCACTTCCTCTTTAGCTTTGCTCTGCTCTGGTGTCCATTTACTTTTCCAAGGTGCGGAATCATTAGTCGGCGGGGAATCGTGCGCACTCAGAAATCTGATATTTTTTCCACTCGCAATATACTCGGGGAGTACTTCAAAGTTGAAGGAAACTTGTTCTCTATATAATCTTTATTCTATTTTGAAATATGTAGAAATAAGCGATTTTATTGTTCTCTGTTGAGAAGCTGCTTGAAATGTGCGTATTCGTTTGATTAGATACCATCGATTAAGCGCGACTTTTGACACTTATTTAAATTCCGCGAATAATTTGTCTTCACGTATGTTACAAAGTCTTACGAGTAATGTGTTTGTTTATTCGCATATAGAAACTCAGAAACTGTTTATTACACTTGTGTAAGTACGCAGACATCGTACGTGAGTGCGAAAGATTATTAGTATCGAATTCATGAGATTAGAACTCTCGTTATGGAAAACCGCGCGAATTTATCTCACTTTTGTCTCTCATCTTTCATCCTTCATTCGATCGTTTAAAATATCGCTCGCTTTCATGTGCGTCTTATTCACAGCCGAACCTTCCATTCATTCTCTGGGATTCGCAGGAAGAATAACTAGCGCGAAACCTATGCATTTCCTACTAATTATCAGGAATCTCTCTCATCGTCCAGGAGTGTGAAGATCTACGCGTCGCAACTTTTGTCGCCCTTTTTAGATTTTAACAAATTAATTGCTACTTATTTCTTAATTATATTTAGCGTAAAGCGTAAAAACCCGTCGTTGCGTCTTCGTTCATCTAACCTTCCTAAAATTAATTAGAAATAATTATCCTTATTAATTAGACTAATTAATTGAAAATGAAAGTAATAGGGTGAACTTTCCCTCGTACGCGTCCCCTCTCATCATTCCTAAAGTCCCTTTCCCCCTTTCACACTTGTCATCGTCGAACCTTATCTTTGCCACGTGTCAGCTTTTGCCGCCAACTGTCAAGCGTCACGTCATCATCCACCCTCGTCCATCCACCCTCCTCACACGCATAATAGATTAATTAATTGAGGCCGAAACTCGTCGTCCGCGCCCTCTCGCCGCTCCGACATTCTCATCTCTTTCTCCGTCATTGTCTTTCTGTCTCACGTCTCTCCTTCATTTCTCCCCGCTCTCGGCATTAGCGCGAATACGGCGGGGAGAACGG
>VBVQ01003445.1:3094-18734 GCA_011636635.1 Tetramorium simillimum | reverse complement strand
TTTATAATTTTTTCTAAATTTTTAAACGATTTATAATAAAATTTTATTTATAATGATAAATGATAAATAAAATTACAAATGGAATTATCTTAAATTTAACAGGATTTATAGATCGTATAAATTTGGAAAGAAAATAAACATTCGAAAGAAATCAGAATACATATATAAAACACATAAATACATATAATAAGGACATATAATAAACAATAAATAAGGACATATAAAATTATAAATAAAATTCTGTCCTGAATTCTGACGAGAATTATAGATTGTCTCTAAAATGTACTTTATTGAAATTGACGGTGAAAGATAGGCACTTTTTGGTGCATTATCATCTCGAAAATAATAATTTTCTACAGTTGCAATTTTTTTTGAAAACGCGAATGTACGTAAGATATGGGTGAGTTTTCCGCTCTTGCGCACTATCGACTGCAGTCGCGTATGAAAGGAGGCGGGGTACTTAGAATCCCTGCGGTCTGCTGCATCTATTTATAGCGTGCGCCGTACACTAATGCACACGCGTGCACGTGTGCAACCACACTGGTCGCCGTGCATAACGGGCGAATATTCTTCTCGCAGACTCGAAGCAGAGCCTGCGCATTTCTTTCTTCCTTTTCTCCCCCGTTTTATTCTCTCTCTCTCTCTCTCTCTCTTCTCTCTCTCGTTATTCATTCCTCTCTCGTCCCTCTCGCCGCACTCATGCACGCGCGCGGAACGCACGTGCATCGCGCACACACGCGCCACGCGTGTCCCCTTACTTCCTCCGCCGTGTTAGACACGTCTTAGGACGACGTAAGTTACGCGACTTCCTGAAGGCGCGCCAGAGATTTTAAGAAAAGTTTACGAAGAAGGATGGCGATCCACGTAACTTTGGAATAAGAAGGCATCGACATCGACATGCAGTTGTCTTATCAGGCACTCGTATCTTATCAGTTACATATTTTGTCATTCTAGTAATAATTATTTTGTCACATTATTATTCATATAATATTAAAATATATACATATATATAAATCTTGTTTGCAACTGGTATCCATAGATGCACACTATTATGCATAATCAAGCGTAAAATTTATAATTAGCGGGTGTCTACTAAGTTAGTAATTTATTAATTTATACACGATTCACGATTTGTTATTCGCGATTCACAGTAGATTCACAGAAATTCGTCATTTTAGATTTTAGATAAACTCTCTACATTTTTGCAATTTATTATTTGTATGATATAGTTCTCTAGATGAATTACAATTTGTTTTATGTCCTTGATTTCGTTAAAAAAGCGCCCGATTGGCGAATTAACATGAATAATAAATGACGTAATATAACTCGAGAAATTTATAAATATCGTACAAATTCGATAATGATTAGTTAATTTATGCAAAAATAATGCAAAATGAAAGAAGACAATTGATGAAAAATAAGAACAGTATGACTTTTTCTCTATGCTTATTTTAATCTTTTTAGTGATCACATTCGCTCGTGTAAACAGTTCATTGACGTGTGTGAATACATACCTGTGCTTTCATAAGTAGCATAGAAGAAATAAAAATAATTCGATTTATCTCTGTTAAATAAAAGAGATTACAGTACCCTCTATTGCTATATTCACCAACTTACTGTTCTGTTTCATCTTCTACATTTGTACCATATGTAAGCATATACACCGTCGAGATATTAAAAGTTCAAAAGTTCAATGGCAGGATCTTGATAAAATGGTAAAATTTGGTCTAGCGATATCTCGGCTGTATTAAAAGTTCAAATTCGATGGCAGGGTCTTGAAAAAATTGGTTAAAATTGCTCTAGAGACATCCCGGCTGTGCTAAAAGTTCAATTCAGATGGCAGGGTCTTAAAAAAATTGGTTAAAATTGCTCTAGAGACATCTCGGCTGTGTTAAAAGTTCAAATCCGATGGCAGGATCTTTGATAAAATGGTAAAATTTGGTCCAGAGACTTCTCGGCTGTGTTAAAGATGATCGACAATAGGTAAAATTTTCGTGGTTATCTCAATGAGGGCGGTAGGAAGGTCCTACAGCCCAGAAATAATTAAAAAATCTTATCCTTAGTTCCTATTTATACAAAATTTGCGAGAAATATTTTGAACAGAAAGAAGTCTGAGAATAGATGTGGTCACGTTTTAAATAAAATCCCGTTCACTGGCGCTTTATGTGATGTATAAAACGTTGAGTGTACATTGAACTGCGTAGCCATATCTTTCCGACGGATAACTTTCCATTATTCCATCAATTATTTGTATAATTATTAAATTATAATGTTTTAAACAAGGATTTAAAAAATGATATTTAAAAGTTGGTATAATTTAACGGCGTAAAAAATAAATAAAATTATACATATAATACGAGTATGCAAAGTTAATTTTCTGTCTGATGTACGTCGAGATCAATTCAACGTAGTACGTGTTTTATGGCAATCTTTTGCATAGCTTTCCAAAAATTCAAATTTTACATTATTTTCATAATTTTACATTACGATTATTACAATCAGCAATTCTTATTTTACACGGATTTATAATATTTGTGTAATAACTAAGAAATTTTTAACTTTTTAAATTTTATTTTTAGCACAAAGTCATTCTTTTTATTAATTATTGATATGTATGTTCACACTTTAAAAATGATAAAGGGTTTTACAAAAAAGTATCAGATATATTAGATATAAAAAATACTTTTAAATTATCCATATGAAATATATAATAGGAAATATACTATACACATTGCTGAGTGTATATAATGTATATAGATTTATTTATTCTTACAACACACAATTGTACAATAACTTACAACAATGTTTAATTCAATACATATATACAAGTTCATGTCCAGACATGAATGAATAGCCACTAAAGTATTAGGAATACTTTTCTTCGACTTGTAAGTGTGAAATCGCATTTAAATTTAATTATACTTTCTTAATTAATACAAATTATGTATTTCTCGTAGATACGTGAGTATCCAACACGTTCACATGTGAGTATTTAACAGAACGATCGAACAGTCTTGTGCCATAGCGAGCAGAAAGATTAAAGCTCAAATCGTTCTCGAGCGGGCTCATTAATCACGTCATTACAAAATGCAATATTTTCGATCAGTCGTATAATTTAATAGTCCTCTTCCAAAGGAATAAAAAAATTGTCGGTTCAATTTAGTCTAAAACGTTCTCTCATTAATTCATTGTGTGATGAAAGTACATTCAATTAAATGATAATGTTATTGCGGGAACGTGTGGAACTTATCTATGCGAAAATCGGGTGACATAATCGTTGCACGATCATCATGCGAGTTTTATAATTTTTCTCCGCTGAGATTGAGCACATTGTAATACGAGTGATCTGGAAACCTGTCGAGCTCAATATAGTCCGTCTCGTCGAGCAGCAAGCCTTCGGTCAGATTAACGAGTTCGGCAAAGGACGGCCTGCACGCCGGGTCCTTGTCCCAGCAATAGTACATAATATTGTAGAGCTCCCTTTTACAATGCTCAGGCCTGTCTAATCTGTAGCCCTCTTTGATCTTTCTCATTACCTGGGAAAATGTTTCAGTGTAATATATAAAAAAAGAAACATTATTTGTCGCACAATCTTACAATTACCTTTTTGATTGAATGAATTCTACTAATTTAATTTGATTTGGCTTTAATTTAATACAATAATTCACAATCAGTTTGATCTAGTGTTTTTAATTTGTATTTCTATCTCGTTTTAAATTCAATGTATATAGATTATATATATTCATACCTCTGCGGCAGCAAGTCCAGGATATGGTGTCGATCCCAGCGTCACGATCTCCCAGATCAGGACGCCGAAGCTCCAGATGTCCGATTTAACGGAGAATATATTATCATATAAACTTTCAGGTGCCATCCACCTGATCGGCAATCTACCCTCAGATTTTCTTTCGTAAATCTGATTGGCTGCCACGTCTCTGGCAAAGCCGAAGTCCGCCACTTTGCACGCGCGGTTCTCATCGATCAAGATGTTCCTGGCGGCCAAGTCCCTGTGGATGATACCCTTTGACGCTAGGTATTCCATACCTTTGGCAATCTATAGAGAACAAATTCGAGTTTAGTTTCAATTAGTTGACTAAGAGATTTTAGTTGAAGAGTTTGAGAGATTCATAACTTACCTGATACACAAATCCAGTAAGATCCCTGGAAGTTAACCCTGCCCCTCCATGATTCCTCTCCTCTCTGGAGGCCCTGAGGAAACTCTGCAGCTTGCCGCCACTCACGTACTCCAGAATGACGAACATAGGTTCCCGTTCGGTGCAACATCCCAGAAGCCGCACTACGTTGGGATGAGGATCTAGATTCTTCATGACGCGTAGCTCCTGCGCGAGGTCCAATCGTTCTCGCTCGGTGGCATTTTCTTTCAGAGTCTTCACCGCCACGATCGTAGGGCCGGATTTGCCATCGATGTCTAGAGCCTCGCATTTCCACACTTGACCGAAACAACCTTCGCCGAGGATGTTAAAGACCTAGCAATAATTAATTAAAAAGGAATTGCTTATTTTATTTATAATTAATGCTTACTTATTTAAAACTAATTGAAATGTATTAAATAAATTTATGAATGTATGAAATAATTACGTTTAATTAGTTAATTAATGTTATTTAGTCGTTTGACGATTTTAACAATGTAGCAATACTCAAGAATTAATTATCGGCTTTGTTTAATTAATGATTAAGTATAGAATGATCATACCTTTAATCTATGCCTGGGAAATTCCCACTTATCCTCCTCTTTACTCTGAATGCCTGCTTGGAATTCTTTCTCCCACGGCTGGTAACGATTGCTGTGAGCCTTTGGACCTCGCCACCTCTTCAGGACGAGAGACGGATCATCAGATAAATTAGAAACGCTGACTGACGCTTGTTCCTTCTGGAAATCAAATTCTGTCTTAAATATCTTGTTTTACTTGGATGGAAACAATTTATATAAAGGTTAAAATATATTTTTATCAAGATACGGAAGTTATATATATTTCTTCTTCTTTATTTAATAAATCTTATTTCGAGTACCGTGTCCGCCTTGGATTTGCGGCTGCCGCAAAATTTGTTTCTCAGGGACCAGACGCCCATGCCAAGGCCTACAATGAGAGCGCAACCAGCCGCCACCGGTACCAACGTCATCGCCATGTCCTGCGAGGGTTGTGCGGCGGAGGGTGCAACCTTCGAGCTCAATGCAGGACCCTCTACTTCATTTATCTGAACGCTTTCTTCCGTGACGGTGCTGACGCTATTGGCAGTACCGCCGTCAAAACTGTCGTTCTCCTTAGGTTTTATTCTTTCCAACTCAAGTTTCGTGGTTTCAGGATGATATTGTTTCGGCGGCAAAGGGGGTAAAGGCGAGGGGAAGGACGGCAGATTTGGTAAACCGAGAAAGGGTGGTCGTATCCGGCCACCGGAAACATGTTGGCTTGGATATTGTATCCTGTTAAAAAGATGAAATAAAATTCAGGAAAAGTTTTTTTAAATAAAAATAATAATTTTTTGTGTGTATATATGTATTGAGTTTGTGAAATCTATTCAAAATGGAATAATTTTTTGATTTAGTGCAATTACAGATTTACTAGACTTAATATTTTCAACAATGCTCTCTTATTTCTTAATCTTTATGTAAAATCTCTCATATACAAATATTAAATATTTCGTCAATTGAATAATCAATTAAATTGGTATCCTTTGGACGAAACCCAATTTCTTTGTAACAAATATTTTTTAAACCTTGCAATTTTTATTCAAGTCTATTATCGTTAACGAAGTGGAGCATGAATAATAGAACGGATCACCGCTGAGTCCCCTTAAGGTCATGTGCTATTCCTTGTCTTATGGATAAAATATTATTTTACAAACTCGTCCAGTTTAACATAATTTTCATAAAAATATTGATTATATGCATTTTTTCACACAATGAGACACTACATTTCTATTAAATAGAATCAGTTGTACTTTAAATAAATTTAGCTATTACAATGAACTTTATTTTTTAAATAAATTTTTTAATGTTAAATCTGAAAAGACTTTTGTTCAAATTGAGAAGTCTTATATTAATATAAACACAGATAGCAAAATTTAATGAAAATTTTGAATATATGACAAAAGATTATTTAAAAATGATGTAAGTACAGCATATAAGGCACAAAAACTAGAGACATCTTACATTTTATCAAAACACATTTCATAATTATCGTTTGACCGAAATCCATAAATAACTTTAAAAAAACATATCTATCGTTAATTCTTTTCTGAAGCTCAAAAATGTTAGCATGATTAATATTTTATTTTTATATACTATACTTTATACTGGAACAATGCTCATGCTTATCTATAATATAAAAACAAAAATCCGAAACATTTTAGAAATTTAACTTTCAAACTTTATTGATGCAAATTAACTGATAATTCTCGAACATTTCTATATTAATCAATAACTAATATTCCATATATATTCCTATATATATTCCATCTTCTTTGGAATTCAGCACTTAGGTTCTGCGGCGTCATGTTTGTTTTCTTTTTTTAACATATACGATGAATCGCATCGACCTATTAAAAATGCCAACATGTGTATGAGTGTATATGTGATCACGCACCTTCCCCGATTTGGTGCTGATGCGTTCTCGATATTAACGTAAACCTCAGTCTTCGCTGTGAGCTGACCGTCAGAAACGGTCACATAGAGTAACAGGTTCTGGCCTGCCTGAAAAGAAGAATGAGCAAGAAGCGTAATTCAAGTGTCTCGACATCTGAGCATTCGCCAATACCGTATATGTAGACGTGCCTTCGTCCAACATCGAAGACACGTTACATTCTTTCTTTGTAATACATTTTATCAACAAGTCCCATTTTTATCCGACTCGTACAGTTTTTATATTGTGCAATATAACATTTAAGGCAACAGTAAAACATTTAAAACTTAACTTTTCGTAATTATTAAATAATTCGTATAAATTTCATTAATCAAATAATATAAAAATGTGCACAATTTATTTTATAAATTATTTAAATCACACATAAAAAAATTAAATGTACTTTAAATTACAATTAAGAATATCATTTTTGTTTTATATTTTTATCAAAATTATTTATTTTAAATATTTGAAATATGGAAATTTTTATCTAAAACAATTTTAGCAATCGACAGCTGTCGAAAATACTCACTCTTCCTTTGAGAGTTTCATTGAGAAAAACTATGCCGGTCCTGTTGTCGATGAAGAAAGGTAATGGCGGCTGAGGCTTATTGTTTCCGTTGTAATTATCGTGTGGTTCCAGACCGTAAGTCAACTTGTCCTGCTCGTTGTCCTCGGCGCGAACTCTGGTTATGACGTTTCCTACTGGCTCGGTTTCGGGAAGTTTCCAGTTCCGATCCAGCCACATTACGGGCGGTGTATTATCGCTCAATTGGCTCCCTATAAGTTAAATAATTTTTCATTGATTGAATTTGTAGAACTTATAAATTTTTGAATGGTTTGATATTCTAAAACTTACAAGCTTAAAACTATGGAAATTAGAAATTTTGCAAATCTATGATGAAAATTTTTGAATCCAAGAATTTTTAAACTTTTAAATTTAACGCTTTTAAAATGTTAAACTCATGTATTTTATTATTTCTCTTATCTCTTTTCTTTCGAAAATAATCTAAATAATAATGTTACTGTTTTAAATTGTCAAAGTTTAACACGTTTCGTTTAACTTGTAATTACGACAATTGGAATTCCCGCTCAAAGTATTTACGGCATTAGAATTCAGCCCGCTGGCAATTAATGATTCTTCGTCACGGAAGGTTGACAACGCGACTGAAATCCCGTTTAAATCGGCTTCGATTCCTCGCGACCGTGTGCGCGTTTCGAGCGCGCGAACGGCGAGCCTCGCTGCTTTACGCTCGAGTTCTAATTAGCCCCGGGTTTACCGAACGATAATGAGAGAGAACAGTGGATGGAAATGCGCGCACTGAGAGATCGGCCTTGATATGCATTCCTTCCTGGATTTCGAGTTCATATCGCCAAGTAGACTGTGACCCTCCGTGAGTTTTCATTTCGCGTATTTTCGACCGTTCCTTATACACGACCTCCATTTTGCTCGTAAATCTCTGGAATTTTGTAATCTTTCGTATTGCAACATACCCTCCCTGGCTAATTGCTGTAATTGCTGAAATATAACAAAGTTGCACAGAGTCCATAAAGTGGAAGTTGCAAAGAAATTTTTGAAAAGAAAGATTAAAGTTTAAGGAAAGGAAATTGAGGTGGAGAGAGATTATTGCAGACGTTTGTTAAAGAACTTCTTTCGAGACATATAATTTCTCGTACTGTCCTCATCGCGTAATTACTGATTCCCCGCATTGCTTGTACCATTTTCATAACATTGTCGTGCAAGAGAAGCGAATAACTGGATCTCCGCGACGTTCTACACCTGACTGCGCGCATCTCCGACGAACAATTGTGCCGCGATTTCGCGGTAACCACAACAATTCTCGACCTCTCTTATTCGGAATGATCGGTCTGGCGAGTTATGCCTGGAATAGAAAGTCACGGCGAGCGGTCGCACGAAGAGCGTTATGATACCGGCCGGCCGATCTGATATGGCGCGAAAGGCGCGCATGTATACTAGAAATAGAAAGTGCATCGTGGCGAGCGTGCACGTTCGCGATTCGCAAAATTCAGATTTACTTCGGCTTCGGTAATGCACAATGGTAATGAACTCTCCTCTCGTGAATATTGAATTTAATTGCATCCCCGTGTGTGCGCATTTTCGTTGCGTTGCGTTGCGTGTCTGCTTCCTTTTCGCCAATTGCATTTTATTAGCGTCTCGTGTGCCATTCTGACAAACTCTAAAGTCATTCATGAAAAAGAAAATTAGATTTTGATTCGCGGCACATAAAAAGGCGAGAAACAAGCTGAACCGAAGGAGGCTCCAAAGAGGGTTCAAAATTCATTTCCTGTTGAGGCAAAAAGTTAAATAAGATTCGCAATGGAATCCGTCGTCATTAAGATTATATATGATTTAGAGTCGCTCATCTGTCTTTGCGCTCATGTGTCCCGTGCAGGTTCAACGCCGGGAAACAGATTGCCATCAAATGGCTGTTTTCGATCTAACAATCGTCTTCAAGTCAATGAGCTATCGGGAAGACGCGCCGAGGTGTTTTCGCAGAGAGCGATGTTAGCGTGACGATCTTCATAATGGTAGCGGTTTTACTCTTGGCGCTCTCTTCTCACCCTTCGTCGTAATCGTAGCGATTATTCATGAGAATATAGCGCAGTAACTGTATTCTCACGGTGCAGTGACCGCTATAACGCGCCGCGCGCCTTCGAGACGCTACACGAAGCGAAGACAGCGGCGCATTGTAATGCCGCGCGCTCTCGCCATAATCGGCATCGCGCATTCGTATCAATGTCAATCGCAATCGCAATCGCAATCGGATAAAAATAAAAATTCCGCGCACACCGAGCTCTCGCGAATAAGTATTAACGAGATGACGTCGAGTGGTACCGTAAACCACGGTTACACTGTCACAGGATGAGTAACTCTGTGAAACAACGTGGCTCTTTTCTTTTCTCCTTCGTGTCGTACTCGGCACGTAGTGTTAATGACTTGTTGATTGATAATAAAAATAGGATAACGTAAATGAAAGGATTAATAAGCTTGAGAACAATTTAATATTTCTTCATTTTATTACTTAATTTACTCTCTAATAAATTTATAGCTGATTTTGATATTGTTAAGAAAATCATTATTTAATGATTGTATTTAACGTAAACTTTACTTTGACAGAGTTTTAAATAAAAATTTTACAAATCAAATTACAATAAATGATCGGCTCTAAAATTGAGAAAAAAATCTATTGTTAAAGCTATTATTAAAACATGATAATTATAAGATCGTCTGTAAAATTATTAAAAAAATAAAATGAAATACATATTGAGGATTAAAGGGCATTCCAGTGCAACGAGTGAATGCGATCGTAAAGTCGATCGCCATTGCGGTTGGGACTTTCCCAAATCGGCCAGCAACGAGTTTCCTTTCGAATCGTTATCCTCCGGATACAGTGATGTGTTTAACGTAAAAAAAAAGACGCGGATACGATTCCCGGACTTTCTCGGATTTCGTCCACGTGTTTTCTACCTTCAACATTGCCGGTCGACGACGGAGGCGCCGAGGAAGTGCGAAAGGTTCTCTCGTAAGACCACGAAGAGCATGGTCAGTCCGGCGATGCGTCCCGAACAACACGGAGAAAGTGGGACGATGAAAGTGCGACCGAATGACCGTGTGTGTGTTTGTTTTCGCGTGTTAGTACGTCTCATCGAGAGAATCACAGTCTTTTTTGCCGGCTCCTTATCAAATGATAAGAACAACAATAAGATAATGGTATGATAAGCACCGCAGGTGCTACTGTGTTCCGTCCTTTTGTTAGAGCAATGTTTTTCCGGTATTTTTAATTACCAATAAACATTGCAAGCATTGGCGTGATCATCAAGCTCATATTCTTTAGACAATTAAAAGCTACGATGTCCCATCAATTTGCAACTATGATTGTTAACGCGGCACGGTTTATCATTATTGAGCGCGCTGTCCTTCGGACATTGAAATCTTGGTGCTCGCTGGAGTCACCGGCGGCAGGTCGCCCTACTTTGTGGATGACCGGTTAAAGGAAACTCTGCTCCCCGCGGAGGGGCTTTCGAAAGAGGCAGGTGGAGTCTCAGGCCTTTCACGATAATCCTTGGTCGACTATCCTGGTAAAATTATCTCGGGGAAAACGGGATGGAAAGTATCTTGCTGTTACATGATTTTAATTGCGCAAATATGTAAAATCTAAAAAGGAATAGTTTATTAGATTGTTTACTAATTAATTAAAGAAAATTCTACTCGTTGGATAAATTTCAATTCTTGGGTAAAGATGAGTGATATGAAAATCTGACTCGATTAAAATTCCGGAGGAAAACCTGCAATTAAATTGCCCTGATTTGTTAATTACTTTTGAGAGAAACTCAATTACCATCGGGATCATGAGAGTATGAAGGAGGCAGATGGGCAATTTCGATTCTTTTACAATGCTCCTTTCACAATTTACTTTTTCTAAGAAATGGTAGATATCATCCTTCGATAAGTATAACGTTTTTCATACGGAGAAAAATCGGCACTAAAACACCGAGCAAGAAATCCGCCGTCTTTGTTAAAGACACTTTCAGCGTGCCGTGCAATAAAATTCACTGCCATCAAGGTGACAGAATCTCAGAAAAGAGACAGATAGAATTTCAATCTCCTTTCACAATGATCCTTGAGAGCTACTCGATATAATTATCCTTTGTGCAAGGTGGGATAAAAAAAATACCTTGTTTCTGCAAGAGTGATCATTATAATTCGAAAAAAATTCAACTATACATAATCTTGCAGGAAGAGTTACAGTTAGTCCAAGTTAGAGAAAAGTGCGTTGTCATCTCAGGGTGAGAGGCTCCTGAAAACCAGTCAGGTAAATGAGAGTAGGCAGACGGTATTTCAATCCTTTCACAATAATCCTTGAGGCCGATTCAATATAATTACTATGTAAAACAAGAACAGAAAGTGTCCCCCTTCCGCAATTGACGTTTTTAATTTAATACGCTCTTTTTGCATACGGCATACTTTAATTATCAACAAGAATACTTCCTTTCCTTCTCCTTTTCTGCAAAACTAAAATCTATTTCAAGTGAATAGTTTGTAGTCATTCAATTTACTTGTAGTGCTATTTACTTTTTGTCATGCAGTAAAAAAGTATTTCTCATATCCTGTGACTCTTCCATCCATATCATAATTAGTTCTTAGGTTAGCTATATCATTAACGAAGCACTATTAATCTCTCCTTTCCGAAGACTTTTCAAGTACGTGTCAGACTGAAGGGATTTATTTTTATGAAAAATTGATGCTCATTTTGCCCGCGTGATTAATTTTAGAGCGTTTTACGATGTGATTTGTATACTAATATTGAAGCGGTTTGCATTGAGATTTCTAATGGCTTTCCAATAAATCAGAGGATACCTGAAAAAAATGTTGTCGATGTTACGAGCATTTAGTTAAACCGCAAAGTGCTAAAGCTCGCTCTTCAAGACGAATAGGCCATCGAGCACGTTGCTGATGGCTCTAGGCAGGCGGTAGCGCTCATCGCTAGAGCTGTCGCTAATGGCTAGAAAGTCCGGCCCCCGTGATTTATGCGTCGAGCTCGTTTCTCTCGCGTGAGAGCTCTCGCTTTGACATAGACAGGTGTATCGGAAACGAGTAAAGTCCGGAAATTGATCGGCCGATCGTTGATCGCAAATTAACTGAACGGCCGAGGATGCGCTCCCTCTTAATTATTTGCCATCGTTAATCAGCACCGATGTATGGACTCACACAGTAATTTAGCGTCTATATATCACCAGCAAATCGACGCCCCATTACACATCGACGTATCCTTTCGGATACCTTCGTGTGATTTACGTGGAAATCCAAAGTACATACCCAGTATGATTAATGGTTTTAGTAATGTGAAACAATTTATACATTGTTAATTTGTACAATTTATTTTATATTTATGAGTAATTTATTATTAGGTAGTTTACTATCTTCATTAGCAGAGCGAACAATTAAAATACTTTGAGATCGTAGAGATCTGGAACTTCCTAGTGTGTGTGATCTCGATTTCGACGGCGAGCGAATTAATAATTGTGAGGAAAGCGCGAAGATGGCCGCTTCGTTGAAATTAAAAGATTAAGAAATTAAAAGCTTTCCCGTCTGTCTCGTACACGATGGAGGGATTTCCAAGGTGCAGAGAGTGTGCAATCACGGCAGGTGCAATTTTCGTGTGACTCATGGGGAATGGTACGATAAAGTAATGCAAGACGTGCAACAGGATCTGAAAGTGAACCACTCGATTTCCGTCGCTGGTCGCGGGATTGCGGAGGCTTCGAATCAACGATGCTTTCTCGTTAACCAAACGCAATCACCTCTTCGTCTCTTTCAAATATTTCCGAATGGTTCCGAGAAACACGGTCGTCTACACGGAGTTCCTGGGACCGATTTATCAATTTACTTTTAGAGTTGTCTTAATGATTATTTTATTGATCATTTCTGTAATTCATCTGGAAGTAGAGATTTGAAATTCATATTACGAGAATATAAAGATATAACAGAAAGTGGATAAATGCAAATATAAATCCAAAAGAATATAATATTTAGTATTAAATACAGAAAATTACATTCGATGGCCATTTTTTTGTAATAACATGAGCCCGAACTGCAGACTGAAAACGAAAAACTTTGGAAAGTACGGGATCGGCCAAGGTCGTGACGTCATTGGAGTCCGCGTATTTCCGGGTACCGGTGGGTGCCGAAAGAACACCGTGCACTTTTTTGTTTCCGCCATCTCAGCCGCGGTGAACTGAGAGCCGAAACGAAGCGAACCGGAGAACTTTCACTTCACCTGGTGAGGTCATCGTCGGTCCTTAAATATTCCTCGGCGTGACGCTTCACTTTCATGCATGGCGACGCTTTCGAGACTTGAAAAATCAAGCCGAGCGAGCGAGCCGGCGAAGCGCGGTCGTGTTTTAACGATCTTTACGTAACATTCTCGAGAAGACTCGAGATCCTCCTTCGAGATTCCCGTGAAATAAGAGATAAAACATCGTTTGATCTTAGCGAAGAGACAACTCCGGCTCCAATTGAAAAATAGTATTTTTTCGACTCCAAATTAATTTTCAAAACATGATAATGATAAATAGGAAACTCAAACTAAGTAGAGACACTTTTATCTAGGATTCTATACAGTTAAATATTATAAAAAATTGAAAAGTAATATTTAGTAATTAAGTAAATTCATGAAAAGTTAATCCAATTCGTCTAAAACGTCTTATTCGTCGCAAGATTTTGTAAAATACGAAAACTTCTACAAGATCGTATGTTTAATCGCGACAATCAAATCCAAATTTCAGCTAAAAGTAGTTGACAGTTATGCAAATCCTTATATTAACACCAACGATAAAAGTTTATATAAAATTTGTAAATATCTGTTTATATATTTAATTACATGAAATTCTCAGAGATTTATGAGTTTTTAACAAAATTCTTATAAAAAGAGATAATGAACATTCTTGCATGAAATTGATTTTAAAAGGTATTTCAATTTTAATGTTTCACGATTTTTAACAGATGAATATTGCATATTTACAGATATTGAATAAGCGAAAAATCGTTTAATGGCAGAATTCACAAATTTTGTTGTGAGTTTAACATTTATTTTTTCTTAGTAAAAATTTGATTCTCGTAACTTCCGGTAATTATTATATTAACAACTGCATTATGACATTAAAATAATAATACCAAGCTATATGAAGAATTTAATCGGACAGGATTATTATTGATGTATCCTTTGAAAGTTTTATCGTAAAGACAATCGCAACGACAATGGGAATTGCCGTTTATGACATTCATTATTTACTGACATAGGTAGTTTCTGCTTAATGTAATGTCGTCGGGAAAAGCGCATTAACGACAACGTATGCAATAAATAGCCCGCAAAATTGCTGAAGAGTTGTTTAGAACTGGTTGTGAGCGATTCTTGTCTGGTGAGAAGAATGCCCGCATAAACGATCTTATGGCTGCGCCGTAATAACATGTGTTCGCCGCATTTGCATCCGCCATGCTGATGAGCTTATTTCCTGCATTAAGTCAAAATTATTAAAAAAGCGTTTATGCGCCATTATAAATTCTGCGTCTATCAAGGCAACATCGTTATCATATTAACTGGGGAATTATGTAAAAATTATAATATAAAGATTAAAAGGATTGTGACTTAAGAAAAGTCTCTGTATAAATTGAAAGAAAATATTTTTTAAATTCTAACTTTTCTGATCAGATAAATTTTATTATAGTTAGTACATTTCTCTATTTCCTATAATTTTCACTATTTTAAAATACAATTTTACGCTTTTATCGTTGAGGTTTCAGGTTTCTGCTTCAGGTTCTGCATATGTTCGTGCGTTTGTTTTATAAAGAATTTTTAATGGAATTTTTTCGGAAAAAACCTGTCTCTCCCGGAAACCAGAATTGCAGAGAGGTTGTTCAGACACGCAACGCGAGTAAACACGTGACTAATAAATCGCGATATGACGTGCGCGTGAAGAAGATGGCCCGAAGACCGTGCTATTGCGAGGAATTCTACAAGTCAGTGGAAACGCATTTCTCCCCTCGTCAGCACGGTCGACGAGCCTTGGTGTCAGTGAAGGTTAGGTATGGGTTCTTGCTCGGTGTCTGGTGACCCGGTTTGTACGACTGTCTCTGTGCTTGAACGTTGTTAATTCTCTCGCAAAGACTTATACCGATAATTTCATACAGGATCCTTCGTTTCATATCTTTTTCCACAATTTCTTTACAAAAGGGATTATTTTTTAAATAAAATTTTTTAAACTTTAAATTTGACTATTATTTTTTACCCACAATTAAATTCAAATCTATATTGACCATACACTGATTTATTTTTATTTGATAAAAATAAAATATGTGGCAATAAACGTGATAAATGTAAAGGAAATAATTGTAAAAAATCTATCAGTAGAGAGATACACTAACGAAATTAATAATTAAATTAACAGAAAGTTATTCTGTTTTTTTTTTTAATTCAATC
>VBVQ01003444.1:0-18760 GCA_011636635.1 Tetramorium simillimum | reverse complement strand
ATAAGAGACAGATATATATATATATATATATATATATATATATATATATGTATATGTATATGCGTGTCCTCTCTCTTGCGCGACGCGCGATGCGTACATTAATTTATATTTATTTTCACGTATAGTATCACAAATTTTACTCATCCGACACCGCTCTCACTTTTTCGCTGGCACTGCTTTTCGAGGGTTACGCCGCTCCCTTGCCGCAACAACGCACCCCCTCTCAACGGGGTGCGCCCGCCTTTAATATTAATCGAGGATTTTCAAGTACCGATCGGTTCATCGCCGCGGGGCTCTTGCAATCGTAATAAGCAATCGTAATGAATCGTTCGCGATTTTTGAACACCCTTAAGCGATTCCCTTAATGGTATTATTAGATACAAGATGTATGTGCGCAATCGTTAGAAATTGAAGTTCGAATCTATTCATGTTGAAACCAAGTTTCGCGAGGAAGAAACCATTATTTATACGTGATATTATTTTATTATTCTCTTATGCAGAGTAGTTCATTTAATTTGATAGTTTGAAATGTGAAATTGAAAAAAGGTAAAAGGTAAGATGGGACAGATATAATAATAGGTTACTGTGTGTATATGGGGGCACCGACCTCGACATATAACATTTTTATGAAGCAATAAATTTATCATCTGTTCGTGAAAAAAAATTTCATTTAACTTTATAATTTTGTTATATCTTATGATAAAAACTCTATGTTGACCATAATCTGCATGTTACGCGCTGTACACAAATAAATGTGAAAACAATTACAGAACAAATAAATGTAGAAGAATTGAAATCAATGACAGATTTAATAAAGACAGAATCACACTAATGTAAATGATAATTCCGAAGAAGCATTCGCTATAACACGTGTATTACTACGTCTTCATCTTGAAATCGATACCAACGTGACAGTCTTGTTCAACAAATTTATACAATTGTCAATTAAGACAATAGTTAATGGGTAGTTAATAATAATTATCGGCGATTACACGATTCAATGAAGCATAAAATATCTTTGCCTTTCGTGGTAAAAAAAAGCAAACGAGAGAGAGAGAGAGAAAGAGAGATAATTGATAAGGAGAAATCAATGATATTCGCAGACCGAATTGTATTAATAATTGTACGAAGAAAATAGATAATTTGCAATCATAGATCTTATTAATTTTTAGTTGAAAATCTGCTTATATAAAATCTGCTGGATATTATTAGCAGCAATAAATGATATTGGAGTCACAGTTTTGATATTTTATATTTTACATATTGAGAATTCTTTAGCAAAAATTCGTATGTAATAAAAGATCGAAATTATTATTATTGTATCAAACAATGATTGTAGATTTAAAATATATTTATAAAAGATTAAATTAAATTAAATTAAATTTAAATCTACAAAGATCAAACTCAACATAGAGACAGAAAATGTATTTGTTTCAGTTTACGTCCTAATTCGGTAATAAAATATTAATCTTTATATAATGATATATTGTAAATCATTGATTGTCATGTTAAGTGAAATATTTATAGTTCATTTGTTTCCTTTCACTTCGCGTGTTTTTATCCTCTTTACATTAAAAAAAAATCGCGTTTTTCTTATATGAGACGCTGTCGTCAATTTAATATAAATGACGCATATATATATGTGTACATATTGTATTAGAAATACATGCATATAATATATATGTAATAGTCTTACTTGAAAAACTGATTTTATATATGTATAAATAATCTTATATAAAAACTATAATAAAATTATTTATGAAGAATAAGTAGATACACGTGGCGATATATGTGAGAAGGAAAACAAAATCATTATAAATTTTCCAGTTGTTACGATCAATTATGTTGGAACAATTATAATAAAAAGACAATGAAATCAAAACTAATAAGATCAAGATTCGATATTAAATTTTAATTAATGTTATTTTATAAAATATCTTTAGTCTTCTTTCGCGTTTCTTTTCACGCGATTTCGCTTTCTTTTTATTAATTTTGTTGAACGAGACCATTGCAAATTCGATTCAAAGATGACGACTGTCCGTAAACATTTAAGTGCCAGGTTATTGCATCTCTCGATGTGATAAAGTACAAGAAATAAAGCGTACTGAAGAGATGCACTGTTGCTACCGTGTAAGAAAATGTCGATGTCACCCGAGCATATCATAAAAAATTCTTGTATAACACATCGAAATGATTATATCGAATTGTTCGGTATTATGATAAACGCGGAAATACGAATGATTCAGTGTTCTCGGTCATTCAGATACTTCTTCCGAATACCTATTTGTTCGATAGAGTAGATAAGTGGGTGGGTTATGATGAAATGAAGATAATTTTTCATTGATAACATTCCGGATAAGCTACAAGCATTCAGCAATAGAAGAAAAACATCGAGTCGCGTGACGCTTTCCTACGAAATATCCGTAATTGCTCTAGGAACTGAGGTAAAATTCTATTTACAATTTTATGTGTTATACATTTTTATCGCACAAGCGTTCTCGGTATTGTAAACTAAAAAGTTATGAATAGAACTCTTTCACGAATTAAAGATGTCGTTTAAAGTGGGTTTAATCTCCTCTATCACGACTGTTGTTTGCAATTGTACTTGAAACGATGCTTACGAAGTCATTGTGAGTTTAAGTGACAACATACAGTAACGGACATAAGTTTATAAGATGTGCAAGTGTAATAGATCGCACGCATGTAAATATTATTTCCCTATCTGTGCTTTCTTTCTCGACACAATGTACTTGTGACCTTCTTAAAGTTTTGGGCACTTTTAAGAACGTGATCATTGTTTCTGTTAATACAAATATTTGAATTCACGTGATCCATATCTTCTCTTATTATTATATATTTCAGAAATAGCTTAAAAAATGCAATAAATAATAAACTTGAAGTATAATAAATCTCATGTATAATTTTAATCAATGATAATATAAACGTATAAAAATATAAAATACACAAATATATAAATTTATTTCTTATCATATGCACTGCATATTTATATAAAAAAATTAATTTTTATATAAAGAATCTATATTTGTTAATTATTGTGTGTTCCGTCAAAAATATAATTCTGTTTCTATGATGGTAGATTAATTATTCTATTTCCTTTCATCTCTTAAATTTTTGTTACCGTTACTGTAATTTAATACGGGAATTTGTTCACTAATTAATATACAATAATCAAAGCATCGATCTAAACAAAAGAATACATATAAAAAGAAAGAATAGAGGAGAATGTAATGTAAACTGAATATTAAAAAACTCTTCATAAAGAGAATAATAATTAAGAGAATATTCCCCAAGATTCGAATAAACAATTTGCATAATGTGTGTATGTACGTACACAAAAAATGATAACGATTGCTCTCATGTTACATATATTTCATATGTAATAGCGTTTAATGAGAATATCACAATTAATAAAAATAATCTCTAAAAATATAATATTCCCGTTTGCCCAGCATCGCGCAGAAACGACACCAAAAAAAATCGATCTTCGCGACGATGAACCGTAATTCTCATTGTCAGTGAGAAACAAAATACCCCGAAGCCTACCTCTCGGCAACGTTTACCGTCTGTAGACGACGTTCTCCTCCTCCTCGTCCTCGTTCTCGTCGTCGTACTCGTCGTCGTCGTCGGGTGGCCAGCAGACAACGGCGTCGACGACGTCGTCCTCGTTGTCAGGACGACGCGCGCGTCGACGTGGCTGCGCTCGCGACGGCGACGAGAAGGTCGACGAGGTGGCGGGCGACGTCGGTCCCGCGTTCGTCGCGGACGTCGTGATCGCGGGCAGATCCGGCATCGGGGTTGGTATCGGTGCGGCGGCGGTCGCGACGTAAGCCGCGGCGGCAGCGACTCAGGCCAAAGCGTAAGGGTGGGTAGCGTGATGTCACAAGCCCGGCGCCGCGGTGGCGACGGCGGGCGGCGGGGGTGCGCTCGTGGTGGCCACGCTCGTCGCGTGATGATAGAGCGGGCTCTGGTAGTACTCCTGGTGATGATGATTCGTCATGTGCATCGGCCCGGCGGCGTTGGTGCCCGCGTGCATGCCGTTGTGATGATGGTGGCTGGGCGGCGCCGAGTGCGCGTGCGGATGATGCGGCGAGCCGAAGTTGGCGTAGCTCTGGTGCAGCTGCTCGTACATCTTCATCTCGGGCGGCTTGGTGTCCTGGGCGCCGGGTGAGGTGCCGGTCGTGTCGCGCGGTAATAACCTGTTGATGCTAAACGGATGATTAGCCGCCGTGCCGTAGATCGGCTCCTGCTTCAGGCTGCCGGTCATGCCGTGGTGCAGGCTCGCCGTGTCGGACAGCAGCTGCGGATGGATGCCGCGGCTGACCATCGCGGTGAGCTCGTCGTGCGCAGCGCTGAGATCGGGCCCGAGGAGGCCGCCGATGTCGGTGGTGTCGCTCTTGAGGGCGGTGTGGTGCTGATGCAGAGTCGTGTGATGATGATGGTGCACCAGCGAGTGCAGGTCCTTGTCGTCCTGAGGCGGGCCGCCATGGTGGATGGACGAGCCGGTCTTCTTGGAACCAGGCGCGACCTCGTGAGTGGGTGGACTGTGCTGGCCGGCGATGGTCGCGCCAGACGCCACCGCCACCGCGGCTGTCGGCTGATGCTGCTGATGTTGCTGATGCTTGTTGGTCTGTCGGGTTAGCTCCTTCTTCTCGTCTTTGAACCTCTTTTGACGCCGTAGATAACAGCCGTTCTCAAACATATTGCCGCTGTCAGGGTGCAGCGTCCAAAAGGATCCCTTGCCAGGTTTGTCCGGCGTGCGCGGCACCTTGACGAAACAGTCGTTAAAGCTCAAGGAGTGCCTGATTGAGTTTTGCCAGCGCTGCTGGTTCTGCCGATAAAACGGGAACAGATCCATGATGAATTGGTAGATCTCCGACAGGGTCAGCATCTTGTGAGGTGCGTTCTGTATCGCCATGGTGATCAGGCTGATGTACGAATACGGCGGCTTGGCGTGCGTGTAACTACGCCGATAAGATTTGTCGCTGCGTGCACGCTGGAGTGCCGAATTCGGCGAGTCCGGCTCCGTCAAGGAGAGCGGATCTCGGCTGACGCCGGTGCCCCCGCCGGGAGTCAGTGGGCCATATCCGACGGCGCTCATACAGGCACCGCCAGCGCCCATGGAAGCACCGCTGTAACCGCTCATCCCGCCGCCTCCCATCGACGCCATTCCCATCGCCGAGCTCATGGTGCTCATGTTAAAGCCGCCGGCGCTCTGGGGGCTGCAGCTCGGCCCGACTCCGACTCCCATCGACATACCCATCGGCACGCAGCCCATCGAGTTTATCGAGCTGTACGTGGGCGCCATGCTGCCCATACTGGACATCGCGGCGCTGGTCATGGCACCCGCATCGCCGTACAGTTTTTGCGACTGAAGCATGGTCATAGAGCTCACCGGTGCCGGGGTGGCCTGCTGTCGCGTCGTCGTTGTCAAGCGGGAATCATGAAAACCGCGGTACCACGGCTGCTGGCAGTCGGGTATTCCCTTAATCTTACGGATGAATCCGAAGTCGATCGGTGCTACGAAGGATCCTCTTACTGACGTCTGTCGAGTCACAAGTCACAAGAGACGATCCTCGGAGTCACAGAAGATGCACGTAGATGCGCGGCGACTATACCTGGGGAAATCGCCTCGCACTTAAAGACGGACTAATTTCACCAGAAAGACGAACATCACCAAATATTCTTCCTCAGGGCAGCGTGCACTTGAACGACACTGTGTCGACGGAACTCTATTCTGTCACAACCGGAGCAGAAGCAAGAACGTTATTTTTTTTTTCCCCGCGCGATAAGAAAAGTTACGAGCGTATCTCGAATGAACGCGCTGGAAGGCGCGCACTGCGCAGCAAGGGCAAACGAGACGAAGGGAAATTGAATGAATTCCGTTCACTTCTCGTTCTTCTTCTTGTTCCCGGAACACAATGCACAGTCCGTTTGGTCGCGGGAAGATGCGCATTCGATGCGCGAAGCGGACGGGAGCGGACGCGAGCGCGAAAGTGAGTACCCCCCGCGGGAGAGACAGGGGGTAATTGTTACCCCAACACCATGGAGGGCACGGCGAAGGCAAAGCCGACGACAGGAAAAGAGCCCAGGCTCTCGCTCGCGTGTTGTACGACGTGGACGAGTGCGCGAAACAACACCAACCACTATACGGTGACGGCCGCTCATCAGTCGCGCGCGCGGTCGGTTATTTGATCGAGCGGGGCCGCTGTTTGAGTCGCCTCACCACCTCTCACCACACACTCCGCCTCGCGTACCGACGAATCTCTCTCTCCTCTCTCTGTGTGCCGTGTTGTGGATGGAGGCCGGTAAGCGAGTGTACTCCGCTACTCTTGAGTCGGCGGCTCTTGTTCAAATATACCCCACCACTCCGCGCGTGAGCCGCGCCCGACGTCGCCCGGCGGGCCAATCGCGCGCCGGCCGTATCGCCGCTCGCGCCCCGTTCGACCAATCTGACGGCGGAGCCGACGCGCCCGGCAGTCCTCCCGATCCGCCGTATGAATTGCACGTCGTCGGATCGTGCGTGGCGCTCCCGCGGCCCTTTCCCCTCCGGCACCGCGGATGACGGCGGAGCGAAACGTGATACGCGCATGCACCGTGGCCCGCACGCACGAGATCGAGCCCGCGGAGCGGAACTGGCTTGCGCAATTTCACGCGAGACGCCTGGCTCCACGACGTTGCCGCGCCGCGCCGCGCCGCGCCGTGCCGCGCCGTGCCGCGCCGTGCCCTGCCGCGCCGTGCCGCCGCTGTGCCGCGCCGCGCCGCGCCGTGCCGCGCCGTGCCGAACCGAGCCGGGCCGCCGACGGCCGCGCCGCGGCGGCACGGTTCGGCCGCTCCTCTCTCATGTCATGTTGTTGTCCGCCACGCGTTTGATAACCGGCACCTCCGTCTGTGCGTGCGTACGTGACGCGCCCTTACGCGAACTTTCCACTCGCCAACGATTTTCGCCGACGCGCATTTTCGCTTCATTCGATCGATCGATTCCCATCCGTTTTGTCTTTTTCCTTCCGACTTGCCGGGATTGTCTTACGACTAAATGCATGGAATTGGAGTCGAAACGCTGATCCGACGGTTCGATATTGTTTCGTTGAGCTACAAGTGAATCTGACGTGAACGAGGTGAACTATTCGCGGTAGTGTCCGATGGAGACCGCGAAGAAAACATCGGTCGATCCACGAGGGTCGTCATGGGATCATCACGATCGAAAGTTTGGAATACAGCGTATAAACATAAACATAAGTACGTGATTCGCACATCGTTATTGTAAATCAATTCGCTTTAAATATTCATTTTTCTTTTCTCATTCATCTTTTGTCATCCATTATTTTCTTATTATATTATAAAGTTTGTGTGTGTATCATCAGATTTATTATCATATACTTATAGATCTCACTATCAGAGATATCAAATGAAGATCTCTATACTCTTCGATATTTATGTTTATGTACTTATTTGAAGATAGATATGAATATCAAAATATATATACGTATATAATTACAAGAACTCCAGCAATTATGCCATTTGACATTATTGTCAAATGTCTCTTTTGCATCTAAAAGCCCTCTTGTCATCTAGTCGTAATGTAAATTAGAAATTTTCTAACTCTATTTCGAGTGGACGTCTTTCAATTCCTCTGTCATCTTACAAAGCATATAAATAAAAAGTAAAGGTATCCTGCAGGTTTTCTTTAGGAAAGAGAAAAAATGCTATGACCTTATATGTTTACCCACATTCTCCACCCACGATCTTATTTGAATTCTCATTGACGTCATTGACATTTTTTCAACGCTTTATTCACGCGAGATCTTTTACTTTCCGTAAATGTTGTCGTGTGTCATTTATTGTTTACACAATAAGTATCTCAAAGTATTGATAGCCTATTATTAGCCGTAACAGCCACTTTTCTTAACTTTTAGAAAATATCTCTGCCTATCTGATATGAATAAAGAAAATACGTCATGTCTGTCCCGATAACATTTTTTCTGAGTCGTAAATAACTTAAACACGTCCTAAGTAATTACAAATTTAGATAAGATAAACTTCTAAAAGAAATAGTAGGTAATCTGAATTATAAAAGTAAATAGGGCTTAAGTTCTCTACAGTATTGACAGAAAATGAAAATTATCCAAGATTATCATCGATAAATTTCTATTTTAATTCTCAAATATGAATATGATATTCTTTCGCATCGCACAAATTAAACGTAGAAATTCTATAAATTATCTAAAACGCTTCTTAATCAATATACAACATAGTATTAGAACTATATATGTAGCTCTGTGAATTTCCATCCATAAAAGAGATGTAAAGTTTCAAACTAGACTAAAGATTACAAATTTATTTTAATCCATCAAACTACAAATCTTTTAAACAACATCGAACCAGTGCAAAGCAATTTGTTTATTAAACCAGTCCGGAGTTAATAAAAATATTTCTCTCGAAAAAATAAAAATATCTTTAAAATATATAACTTAAATACTTTATATAAATAAAGAATTAGAATCTAGGATTGGATTCTACTGTTTTCTTATACTAGAGTCGCAGCTGTTTTTATTGTGGCACTTAAGAAGTGAGCTGAAAAGTGCGTCGTGTCATAAAAATAATTTCAATGATTTCAATAAAATTAAGTGCACTCAATATAATATTTTATTTTCTTAAATGCTAATTTTTAAACATGTTCTTTAAAAGTTATAAATCTTACTATTATCGAATTTACACAGATTTTAAGACAAGCAAAAAAAAGTGTTTATCACCTTGTTATCCATTCTTTTTTGAAAGTAACTTATTTTAATCCAACTTTAACATGCCTGATTCATATCAAACTCGCCCCATTAAACAATTAAAAAATTAATAAATGTCGGAGAATTGCAGTTACATTACAAAAAATACGGGAACTGACAGAATTTTATAACAGTGTAATTATCCCTTGTAAAAGAACGCAAAAACGTGAAAATTTATGCGGCGTACATCGTATTGAAAGCTGCTAAAAAAAGTTTATGACAATGAATAGCTGCGTCATTTTACTGATCGATCCCGTCGGCGTCCTCCGACATGGCGTCTATTAGCCGACGGGGAGAAACAGCACGTAACGGCCGTTAGGCTAAATAATATATTTTTTTCAATATTCTTATAGCTATACAATTCTTACAATTAAAATTGGATCCATGATACGCAGAAATGATTTCACGTTACAGAATTAACCCGCACATATGGCGTCGCGTCACAGAAGAGAAGTCAAAGATAAGAATATAAGAGAATGCGGGAATAAAATTGTTTCATATATTTTTTTTTAAGAAAGTGTACAAGAGAAAATCTCTTTTACAGAACTAATTATAGCCCTCCAAATAATTTTGAAAAGCACCTTAATGGATCCTGATAATCAGGGCCTGAGAGTATATTTTATTATCGTATACCTGAAGCGCATATACGCGATCGTATACCTTATGCGTATACCTGATTTTTTTTTTGGTGAGTGAACCCATTAAAGCTTACCGACAAAGAGTTCGCCGACAATATGTTCGTCAGAGCTATTTCGTTGACATCGAATTTTAGGGGCAATATGCATTCATCGACGTACGCATTCGCCGACAGGTGCATTCTATTTTTACCAGAATTTTTCGGTTTGTATTGAGAGCAAAATTTTTCCAAAACAGACGAAATTCGATCGTCGCGAAGAGAAATTGATTGCGCGCCTAATCGGATATACAAAGAAGATACGACCAGCGTGAAACTACACTTGCATTTATTGAGTAAAAATATTTGGAAAAGAAATATTAAAGATACTCTTTATTAAAACGATACACAAAAGTTAACGAATATGTATGTGAGTCAATGTTTATATCAATAAATGTATACACCGGTCAAATATAGTCTTGTCGAGATAATATCAATAAAAGCATTGTCGATGAAATCTTTATCGCTGATCTCAATGTAAATCTCTCTCATTAGGAGTCATTTTTTTCGCATTAACACGCAATGTATTTTTAAGTATCTGTAAGTGTTACTCAGTTTCCTCTGTATAAATTATAACTTATAGAACAGAACGACTGCTTAAAAATACCATCAAAAGATCGTAATTTTATTTGCAAGTTGTTTTGAATAAAATATAATGATTTATTAATTCCATAATCGATTCCATAACACTTAACAAAAAAATTACTTTTTTCGAAACGAGAATAGGCATTTCCCGTAATTTTTTAGACACAGAATATGAATCCATTCGTCAAATTGTTCCATCACAATTGCACGTCACAATTTCAAAAAATTTGCTATTAAAATTTCAAAAATGGGTTATTTTTAGTAAATTAGCTATAGCTGACGCTAAAAATTCTTTTTGAGGACTAAAAGTCCTAACAACATCCTTAATTTTGATTCCAAGAAAACTTCTCTAGCATGTCACATATTGTAGTTATGACAAAATACATGAAAATAGCCCATTTTTTCAACTTTAACTGCAAATTTCCCAAAATTGTAACGTGATGGAGCAATTTGACAAATGGATTCGTGTTCAGCATCTCAAACAACTAACAAAACTCTACAACAAATGATTATTCTCGCTCCGGTATTTTTTTTTTATTGAACAGTGTAATCGATTCCATTATTCGATTTCAACATGCTGCATACTGTGAACCAGCAAATAGCTCCCATCATTACTTCATATTGTTTGTAGGCTAAACTACAATAAACTACTCACAAAGAGATTTTCCTTTCCAAAGGAATACAAAAATTCTTCGAATGCCATTTCTAAAATATTTATAATTTATAGCTTCGAAAGCTATAAATCACATCTCAAAAACGGTGGTAAACGTGATTTCGAGTCTTTCCTTGCCTCCGCTCTTTATTTGTTCACGGGGAATGCTGTTTAAATAACTTTCACATAAGTTTGCGTAAAAAGCGAAATCCCGTGAGCAGCGGCGCGACTCGCTCATAGCTTTATGATCCAATCCGGCCCGAAGCGCGAAAAGAAAATCGCGCGGGGATATCGTTCCGTCGACGCCGCGCGACGTCGAGGAATCGACGGCATACAACTCGATGATTCAAGCGTTTAGAGTCGGCTAATACTTTACTTGAGAGATTCGTAAACACACACGTATACACAATATGTGTATATATGTATATATATATATATACAGGCGCGTTCACAAACGAGCAGCGCGACGCGTTCGTTACAACGTTAGATCCTCGCCGAGCACCCACCTGTACACCGTGTCTTTATCGAGCCACGAATTGTTTGCGGAATGAAAATATTGTCCCTGTAAACAAGTGACTACATTGTGCCGGGCGCGCCGTTCTCTTCGTTATAACAAATCGCTCCCTCCGCGCCGCTGGGCCCCTTGGAACGCGAGCACACGCAATCGAGAGAGAGAGAGAGAGGGAGCTGTTTGTTTCGGTTAGTACAAATCCTTAATCTACGATTAAACAACGATTTGCTATTTGACCTAGATTATCGCATATCGCAGACCTTCATCGGCCCGATCGAGCACTCAACGACCGTGCGTAAACGCAGCGATTAATTGAATGCACAGATATATTGCACAGATAAAAACGAATAGATAATTTTGCGGAGATAAAAGAAATGTATTTTAAGAAAACCTTTCCTCTGCGCACACAATTCAAGCAGATGGCTAATTATGAAATTGCGATGAAATAAATGGACCTTTTAAACACAGGTTTTTTTTTAGAGAAAAGGGAAAGCAAATTAAATTTTAATTACGAATAGTCTGCGAAGGCTTGTTCTTGACTAAATTTCAAGCGAATTCTTTCATTTAGGAAAAATTTTATTTAAGATTACGTTCTACGCGAAATATTTAAATTTATTAATTTGCAAATCTATTTAATAAAATATAGATTAACAATTTTTCAGTTAATCGTTGATGTCGAGTTTGCTATATTTGAATGTAATTCCTAATACCAACTCTTGCATTATACATGAAAATGTTGAAAGAGATATTTTTCAAGATAAATTCATAGTTGTTAACAAATTTTTTAAATATTGTATAATTGTTATTAGGTGATCGGTGCTATTGAGGTAGAATTTTGTTAATTGCATTTTCATTGCTATTTCAATCAGGGGAAACTGCGTTATATTGCGTGATTACGCGAACTTGTGATACGCCAGCCCTAGAACGGTTTATTTCAAAATTTTATCTGCCCGAAATTGCCCCGTTTAATTTTTACTTGTCGCGGTTGATTAACGATTCATTTATTATTCACGAATGGATTATAACGTAATCGTATGCCGCAAATATGTTATTGCTTATTCATCGATATTAAATCAATCACATATTATATTTTATACTCGGAAACACTTTAAAACATGATGAAGGGACCGATGTTAATGACGCGAAAATTGAAGAAAATATTGCGTATAAAAATAAAAAAAATAATTTCTTCGCGTGACAAAGTGAAAAAAATTGCCTTTATTTTAAGTATGTTTATGTATCTCGATAATTATCAAGAAGTTGTCTCTGCTCACGTAATTCGAAGAATAATACGCAACGTATATAGTGGCTCTTCCATTTTTCGTATACCTTTAGTCTCGAGAAGTGTGAAATGGCTAAATAAAAAATGAAATGCTTGGATTTTACATGGTTGAATTCCGTGACGTATTAAACGTTTATGTAAACCACATAATATACTCGTGCTCGATCATTGGGTATATTACCTGGCGATCGAGTGTGGTGTGTGCCTGGGATTGTTTAACTTTCGTGAGCCGGAAAAGGTGCAAGTCCGAGGCCTCGGAGCAGCTTGATAAAAAGTGTTTTGTCATTTTTATAAGGGGGGGGACAAAGAGGGTGACAGAACGCAGGAACGACCGGCTGGACCGACGCGACTTTGTGGAGTTCCTAAAGGATCCTACCTGGATCCACGTGGGTGGTCCCCTTTCTCTCTCTCTCTTTCTCTTTCTCTCGCCCCTCTTGTATTATTAACGCCGGTGATAACTCGTAGGCACACAAGAACGTTATGCCGCCCTTCCTTCTCTCGGGCCTTCGTTCGTTTTCACTCTTTTTTCTGTATGTGTTGTATTGCTGTCTGAATGGCGCTCGCTTCCTACATCCGCGAAAAGGGCGATCGTATATTCATGGAGACGAAGATCTTTCACCTCAGATTCCATCCCTCTGTATCTATTTGCTCATCCATTCATTTTCATTTAAGCTTTTCAACACCAAATTATTTTTCGACATTAGAACACGAATTTCCGACGTTTTCTTTTCTACGGAAAATGTATCTCTAGAGCTTTTTAATGCGATGTCCGTTCGATAATTATTAAATAATTATTTAATAAAATCTAATTTTTCAAACTATTATCAGTTTATCGGATTATCAATAATCTGTCGATAATCCCATCTGCGAGAACTTTCACTTGTTCTAAAAGTGAGAACTTTAGAGAGTTCCAGGCAAAAATCTATCAGTATTTGGCACTGGATTTACTAGGAACAAAGAGTCCTTTTCAATTTAGGATACTCCGGATGTCTTCAATTTTGTCTGACTCTCCGTAGCCTTCGGAAATCTCGATCTGCAGATCTCAGGTTTGTCCTAGAAAAATATTTTTGATGGACATTCTGGATGGACAGAGGAAGATTGTACCTGTCGCGCGCGATTGCGGAAAGCATAACATCAATAGATTTGTTGTTCCAAGTTCACGCGTGTCGAGAAGTCGATATTTTCGCGTAAAAAATAAAGTCAGGTGCGTCTGTGTCAAGAAATCAGCGTTTTACATAGCGCGAAGAAAAACAGGTACATCTATCTTCGTGGCACGTCTTCCAAACACAGCACGGCGCCGATGTAGGTCAATTTTTCGACTCGAAAATTTCCGTAGCGAAGTGTGAAAAAGAGAGCACGTAAAGGCACAAAGTGAGGGATAATAGTCTCGAAAGTGGATACCGTTTCAATGTTAATTAGAACAGTTCAGCTCCGCTTTGACGAATACTATTATTTCTAAATCACTCGTATAACACATTCAACAAAAATGACTTTTTTGGAGCACAAAGACAAGGATAATTATTTTCCATGATATTAAATATAATCTCGTTTCAAATTGCTCTATCACAATTTAGAGAAATTCGCAATTAAAGCTGCAAAAAAGTTATTTTAATATATTTTTGCATATAATAATTGTAAAATGTGCCGTATTTTGCCGAGAAATTTTATTAAAATAAAAAATAAATTGCTACAAATTTTATCCCTTAAAAGGAATTTGTTGTGTTGGTTATAATTAAAAAGATAGTTACAATTAAATATGGGATATTGCGTCAAAGTTGCGATTTCAATATTGTGATATATTGATAGAGTTTATACATTAGGTCTGTTTTTTACTGCTGCACTGCTGCACTAGTGCAATAAGTTAGAATGAAACAAATATACTTTTTCTCGTTCTAACTTATTGCACTGGTGCGCACTGGTGCAGTAGTTCAGCAATAAAAAACAGACCTATTAATCATAAATATTTTAAAATTATAATCGACACAACAAATTCCTTTATGCTTTCAAAAAGCATAATAGAGAGATTATTATGCTTTCAAAAGATGAAAATTCTAACGACAGTCTTTTGAAATAATTCTTTTTTTGTAACTTTACCGTAAATTTTTCCAAGTTATGATGTAATAGATGGAACAATTGGGATCATATTGGCGCCCAAAAAACTATGGGAAACAGTTATCTTCTTTTTTGTGTGCATTTCTTTCTCTTAAATAGTGTAAGAATGCTTTTTCAGGTATCGCAATAAATCAGAATTGATGTTAAACCAGATGTTGAAAATACAAATAAATGCAACTATATGTGACTTAACTTAACTAAGCTGTTAGTGTAAACAGACATGTTTTGACTGAACTTAAATCTTTGTCACAACATTTGCGAAAAAAACATAAAAAACATATTAACATTGTTAAGCGCCAGTATAAGCCAATTTTTCAAAAAAAAAGAAAAATCGCAAACAATCTAAATCTTCTCACCTTTGGGAGAATTGTTTGAGACTTGAAAAATACACAGAATTTATGAAATTAATGCTAATTAAAAATTTTTTTTCTAATAATCTTAAAATATTAATCTCTCTCTCTCTCCCCCCCCCTCATAATAATCCTTTAATATTTTAATGTTATAATATTATTTATCCTGTTTCCAAAATCACTTTAGAAAATAAAGCATTAGTAAACACAATGAAACTACGTGGGTTAAGGTTTTCAATTTCAATATTTTTTTTATTCTTGCAATCTAAATGCATTAAATATAACAAGATCATCACACATATGTGTTTAGATATAATACTTATACGTCGATTAATATGAAAATAATGAGGGGGGGGGGCGGCATAAAGCGAACTGCATATCAATATTGTTCGGAAAGTCAGCAAATAGTAAAGCATCGATAGCTTCTAAATGTTAATTAATTCTAAACGGCAATTATCCGATAATAGCCGTTGGATATTTGCGATCCATTCACGTTGCGAACGATATCGTAATTTGCATTCGAAAATGGGATTCATCCACAGAGAGTAATATTTACAAATTCAGCTTGTATAAGCTGATAGAAAACTGTATATTAAGTACCATAAATGCTTCCAGATTTAAACGATACATTTTTAGATGCATTTTCGTGAAAAATGTATATTTACATTATTGCGTTATAATTACTTTTGATATGTAACTAAAATGCAGACGTACGGAGTCGATAGGATTCAAGTCAACGTATAATAGCATGCTACGATACATTTTTGATCATTTTGTCTGTCAGCTTGCATACGCACGAAAAAGATTGAACGTTGTTACGTTTCCGAAATCGTTAAAGCAAAGTAACCGATTTAAAATTGTTAGCAAAGTCCGTGCGTACCAATATTTGTCGAGATATTGGGTCCGATAGACCAATATTGACCCTGAGAAATGCAGTCTTATCGTTTACCTTTGCATTATTACAAAGCTAATATTAAATTATATTCGATTTTTTCACTTGAACATAAAAATAAAAAAGTCAAGATAATTACCTTGAAACTGAATATAAGAAAGTGTTTTCTAGAATTTCACCGCAATAGAATAAAAAAGAGCGGAGCGTTGCTTCCGTTTCTGTGTCTCGCGAATAACGACTGGTCGCGCGTAGCATTAGTGGAAAAATCTTGAGTTTCGAAGTTGCGAATCTGGCCGCCGAAAGGATTAACTGTAGGGAAACAGCTGCGGAGACGCGTGAGCGCCACGGGGCATATTGAGTCACTTAAAAAACGATATTTTCGATGTGTGTGCTTTATCGGGAGCGAACGTGGCGCAGACCGGATAGTCACGTGCTGTGCGTGCCTCGCCGTGGATTTCCCAGATTTGCGATCCCCGAATCTCGCTGGCCGTTCCTATCTCCGACGAAAACCCGGGCACCGCGGCGCACCCTCGATTGGCCCAAGGCAAAAATAATAGACTCGTCGCACGTTTTCATTCCCCCCCGGCGTGACGACGGCCACGATCGACTGTACCCCTCGTCCCGTGGAAAAGCTCTGCGGGGATAGGCGTAATCACGAAAATTCCACGCGCGAGCCACTCTAAACGTCCTTGCGAGCGATGTCAGGCATCACAGGCTCTTGCGCCATTATTAATCGATCAATTTTGTTATCTTTATTCGCCGATACATTACTTATACATATGTACATTAAACTATATTACGTATGCTAATTTTATATATTTGTTTTATGCCATTATATATTTATTATGCAATTATTTGCTAATGATGTACTTGTATATTATTTATCTATTAGAGTTTTCTTTATTAAGAGGTCGAAAAATTTACTGTGTATTTAAAGTCACTGTAATGGCCTATCGTTAAATTATTAAGCAAATTGCCTCCATTGACCTTTCTTGATTGCGATTTATTATTAGTAGAAAAATAACATTTTCTATTAATAAGATTTATTTTTATATTATTCTTCTTCAATTGATAAGTCAGACATTAAAGACACTTATTTTTATCTTCGCATTGATATTCTTTTGATTAAAGATATGTCCATTGTATAAAATATTTGCATAGATATCAACCATGTTCTTTTGTAATGTAGCATATGGCTTTCCTTCAAGAAATAATGCCAAGGTTTTCAAATAGTTCCAACTGATAGGCCGGCATTCATAGTCCATTCTTATATTTAAAATCATTCTAAGTTTAGTTTAAGGTGTACATACCATTTCATTGGCTACAGGATATCCGAAGATAAACTTAGGACAATATCTTATATCTAAGATCGCATTATGAATACTAGCCATAGTTTCAACTCATAGTTTGTTTTTATGATTTGGACTTTGGCATTAAATATTTAAAAACAAGTTGATTTTCAAAGTCCATTTCATTCCATTCTATACATAAAGTAAGAAAAAAGATCAAATATCTATAATCTTACGTTGCTTTTATTTTTTGATGAACTGAAAAAATATAATACTTCGAAACAATGAGAAAAGAAGTATCTTATCGTCTTCCTTCCTTGATTTTTATATTACATGTTTCGAACATTCGATTAGAACAATGAAATGTTAAAAAGACCACGCAACATTCCGTAACATTCGCATCTGAGAAGCGGATTCGGAAAGGTTTTTGATATTTTCCGAGCGGGAAGGACGTTCTCTCCTGCAACGCGCGCGTAAAAGCACGTATGTGGCGAATCGATTGTGCAAACAAGAGCGCCCCCGTCTATCGTCCTCTCGTTAAATTTCTGTTTCACCGTTTCAATGCAAACGTTGCGAGATATAAAAGTTGCAAGCAGGCCATCAGGCCAATTCGAGAAGTTTTGCTCTGTTTGCTCGGCGCGTCTAACTTATTAATAGCATATAATCGCAAATAGATTTATATTTTTATGTATGTTTTTGCCCATCGGTGCGTATTTCATATTAAAGCTCGTGAAATGAGTTTTCTTCTATTAAAATTAGCGAGCGCCATTTTTCACAATTATTAAAGACGATGAACTTTAGATATCTCGGTAGAACGTTGAATGTGAAATATTATGGTAATTAAGTTTCACATGAAAATTGTACTAAAGCAAAGTCCGCTTGAGCTCAACTTAAATATTTAAATAAAAATGCAAATATTTCTTGCTTTGCTTTTGGATATATCTGACATCCAAATATGTGAATCACATAATCACAATAGTCGAACACCCAAAAAAATAATTTTAATATACGTGAAATCCTCTAAATCTAGAGGATTTTATTCTTATATAGGCCTCAAAAGGATTTCTCTGAAATCAAGAGAAAAATAACAGCATGATATTTTTCACTTTATTGAAAAAGGAATGCGTTTGCTGTAAAACAGTAAGTTTAGAACATGAGATTATAGTAAAAATCACTTTGAATGTAAAATATTTTTTTTCGGGTGAATACAAGTTCAATGTTTCTTTCATGTTCGAACAATACTTTGGATTTAGATAAAAAATAATTCCTGGCTTTTGTAAAATCTGACGAGTGTCGACCTCAACATTCTAAAGAAGAATTACACCTCGCGCTAAATACATCCGTATGATTCCGAACTTTGTTTCCCTCGTACAAGGAATGTTGTTAAGAGCCGAGAATTCAATAGCCGCGTTTAGCGTTAAGTGCGGAGGTGGACACGGACTTTGGTCATTTTTAACGAGCCGTGTCCGCGCGGAGCATTGGTCGAGGTCGATCGATGAGAGAGAGAGAGAAAGAGAGACCATTGAAAGACAGGCAGGTGGTGGATGAGTCGCCGCCGATCAAACGCCTCGAATTGGCAGCGATTTCTCGACCAGCGGCCGCAGCCAACTCTCCCC
>VBVQ01003443.1:0-18698 GCA_011636635.1 Tetramorium simillimum | reverse complement strand
CCCCCCCCCGGTACACGCACACAAAAGAGAGAGGTACTCCGAGTTTTACGCGGTGTCTCCTCCCGGCGACGGTGCATTCAGACGCGCCGGTAAACGGCGACAAGTCGCTAAGAGACTCGAGATATTTATGCGAAATGTTTCGCGTAAATAGCGCGGCGGCCGCGGAACGAACGGCTCTTGTGCAAGTTTGTGGCTTCAATGCCGATTGCTGTATAATACTACAAGAAGTACGACCTATTATTTCCGTATTATGCCAGATTAATCTGGTAAAGTTGAAAGAATGAACTTGTGATTTTCGTTGAAAGTGCAATTAAAACGTGCGATGAGAGAATTCATCGATAAGTAAAAACAAACCCTCCCAAAAGTGTGTTTTCTTCCTTCTTCCTCTTTTGATATAATCCTACGAGGTATTGCGTATAACTGGAAACTGCAGGAATGTAATGTACAAATTAAGTTGAGAGCGTAAGTTTTAAAAACACGTTTCGCGATGGCAAAAGGAGAAACCAGAAATTCTGACAGGAAAAAAAAACCGGAAATATATATTGCAATTTTATTTGAATTAGCAAATTCAAATATGAGATCAGATAAAAAATTAATAATAAATTGAATTTCTCCCTAAGTGATTTATATCTGATAATATCTTCAAAAATATTTCTGAATATCCCGTTAGAATTTGTTTAAATGAAACTGTTCTAATAGCTTCTCTAATTTAATTTGTCCAGAAGTCGCCGCATTAATCGAATAATAATAGAGAGGTTCTATTGAAAGAAACTTTGTGTATTCTCGCATTTGGTATTTCCGTGCACGCCACCTCGCCGCGAGTTGTGTTCTATTTTCCCCCCAACGGTCTCATGCTGATTTCGAATCAATCAATGTTACCAGCGCCTTGTCTCGTGTAGCACCAAACTTGGCGACCAGGTTGTTTCGGACCCCGCGGTGCAACCTGGTGCAAAGCAGCACGCGAGGAAACCGCCCGGCAAAGGCACGCTTCGTCCTTGCCCCGCGGGGCTACGGGCACAAAATCGGGCGCATCGAAGGCGGTTAACGAAGAGAGAGTCGTTTAGCACGTCCGAAATTCAACGAAGGGAAGCAAATAGACGGATCCCTCGGTATATTTTGCGCAAACGCCGGCTACGTTGCGGGAAACGCAGGAAGGGCGGAAACGGGTGAGAAGAGCGTTCTCATTCCTTAGCGACGCCCCGATCGCCCGGAACAACCGCCGAAGGGTTGAACGGAGGTCGACGACGGGTCCGCGATTTCTGATACCGATAACGCGCGGAACGCGATTCGACTTGCGCGTGTGCGTGCGCGCGCGCGTGCGTGCGCGACCAGCGCGCAAAATAAACAATTACGACGAAATAACCCATATTTCAGTCGGAATCCAGTTACGCGAAAGTAAGAGCCACGTACACGCCGCGTTTCTCTGCGTAACGCGACTGTATGTACGCCCGTAATTGTATATTACAGCGTTCCAATCGCAGGTGCGTGAATCTCGGCCGATCGCCCGTACATTCACTTGTAACTTTGTAACGTAATTACGTGATAGCCCGAAAAAGAGCCCGTGCCTTACGAAAGGCATTCCGGAAAAATCTCTCAGATAAATGCGAGCGCAAAGTGCTCGCAGAGAAGATTAGATTCATGATATTTTCCTACACGATTAAATATTAATTAAATTTAAATCCATTTCTTGAATTAAATAAAAATAATATTTATCATTTATAACTATCATATGTATCGAAATTATTATTTTAACAACGTGTAGTTAATGTGTAATTAACATGTTGTTACTTAAGTTTGTTTTAGTCAATTAATGACATATTGTATAGTTGCAGTAGCGACCAGGGAATAGATAAAACAATTCAAATTGAATGTAATTTGATGTTACGAATTTAAGAGTGTAATGTATAAATAATCTATTTCTAAAAATTTCAAACCAAGTTTAATCTCGGTTTAACTTATTTTTTACTTCTTTTCATTTTTAAAACTAGACAAAGCTAAAAGGTAAACCGAGATAAAAATTAATCTACATTGATAGAAATAGACGTTAGATACCATGTATCACAAACTCAAATACAAGATAAATACTCTAAAGATAAATATTTAAAAATAGAATCTAAAGAATCTAAAAAGCGTCCAGACATTCTTCAGAAATCTATGATAAATCGTCATTGTAATGCGAACATTTTAAAAATCCCCGTTAATTCGTCGCATGCTGAAACACTGTTTCACAAATAACAAAGACAACGTCTAAATGCTGAATATAAATAATGGATAACGATCGTGATTGTGAACTTGCGCTAAATATTTGACAAACTAACGAAGATGATATCAAAAAATCACACATAAAAGATTTCACGATAAATCGATCGCTAACGGTGATCCAGAAATACAGCAGAGTAAATAAAATAGTCTCGAATATGCGTGTTTGACGCTAATAATATTTCATTTACGGTACAGACGCCGAAGCATCTGTATAGGAGCACTCCGAATACGAATGCCGGAGCACCGCTACTTTCTCCCCCGATCGCCAAGGCGCTTTCGTGGAAAAACCACAAGGCGCCAAGTTTCGTTGTAGCGCGCAACTTCGAATCGATGGAATCCGCGGTTTCCTTGACACGAAGAGAGAGAGAGAGAGACCTTGGATCTCGCGGGGGAGGCGGACGGTCGAAAACGACGACCAAAAAGTTGTTTCGTAACAATTCGCAAGCGGCGTAAGCGCCACCCCTCGGCGCGGGGTCGCCGCTGTTATTATTGCCGATTGTGACACCTCGCTCCTCTCTATCAATAATTTCAACCCGCTAACGAGCGAGCGTGCGTCTCGCCCCGCGGAGCACGGACAGAGACGAAGGGGTTACGGTTGCCGGATCGGAGCGAACGTTCGAGAGGACTGGGCGTCCGTCGTCGCGTGTCTCTCTCTCCTCCGCGAGCCGGGGGGGAGAGAAAAAAAAAAAACCCGGAGCGGCCTGTCAACCTGTCGTCGCCCGCGTAATCCGCGACGCACGGGAGGGTGTCGCGGCGTGAAAACTGTATAAAAACACCCGCATTCGCTCACCTCCTCGGCGAACTCGAAGTCCCCGTCGAATTTCCTCTTGGACCTCACCCCCGTGGCCAGCACCAGCAGCACCGTGGCCGCGAGCATCCACGAGAATCGCATGGCTGAGCGCCGCGCCGTCGGGTCCTCTCTCCGTGTGTCCTCTCCTCCTTATCCCCGGTAAACCGTCACTTACTTCACCGCGGGAGACGCTCGCGCGCGCGGCGACGGAGCGCGAGAGACGGAGGGAGCTGAAAATCGGCACACCGTACGGGAAAACGTTAAAACGGAAGGGTTAAAAATAATTCGGGGCGGCTCGACGCGTACGACGCAACCGATGATCGACGTCCGGCGCACGCGAAACTCCGACTTGCCGTGTCTG
Source organism: Tetramorium simillimum (assembly GCA_011636635.1). Classification (NCBI taxonomy): domain Eukaryota; kingdom Metazoa; phylum Arthropoda; class Insecta; order Hymenoptera; family Formicidae; genus Tetramorium; species Tetramorium simillimum. The sequence continues at coordinate 15,285 of VBVQ01003443.1, read as the reverse complement.
TATGATGTGTATATATATATGTATTTTATATATATACGCGACGCTCGACGCGGAACGGAAACGCGCAGCTCGATAGCCGAACGAGTTGTGCTGTAACCGCGCGAGGTGAGGCGACACCGTCACTGCCGTTGGCTGCGCCGCTAGAGGCGCGCGCCGGTCCCGCCCGCTCATTGGCCGCGCGCTCGACGAATCGCGCCGCTCGGAGCGACGCGGCGGGGAGGGGGGTCGGCAGCGCGCGCTACTTATTCGGCCGTTCTCGTCGCTCGGCGTGCACTTGTTCGGCTGCCTTCGGCGCGGGTGTACCGCCGCCAGTCAATATCTCCAGCTGCTGGTTCACCTACCTACCTACCTGCCTGACGTAGCCCGTGGCTTTGGCGGAGAAAAAGGAGGAAAAAGGGTTGCGGGGAATTCGCCCGGAGAAGGGCACCAGGGAAAAATCCAGTCCCGTTCTCCCCAGACGATCTCTCGGCTGTTCGGCCTGATCGACCGATCTTTTTTTTTTTTTTTTTCCTTTATTCTCCTTCGTTACAATTGCCATTGCCCCATCATTGTGCCCTCCTGTTGCCTTACTTTACTAAATCGTGGTACTGCGTCCCTCGGAGAATAGGAAAAGTCACACAATAAAAAGTTTTTACTTTTCTGGAGTGACGGCCTTTCGCGCGTTGTCTCCTGATACTTGTAACGGTCCGTAAACTATTAAATCCTAGAGTTCACAAGCCAATAAACATTTCAGTAATTATTATAAATTTATTGGCAACGACAATTTTAAATGCACGATCTAATAAGCTGCAAATATTCAATCGTATATTAATTTACAAAATACGGTCTTTAATTTAAAATTTTAAACACCGATTTTACATTAAATATTTTCAAAATATGTATGTGCAATATACATATGTATGCATGTATAAGCATCTCTTTAAAAAAATGTTCAACATTTCGTATTTCAGTATTAACATTTCATGTTTACCCACATACATATATATCAAGAAAATATACATCTCACAAAAATTCCACATTATTTAATAATCAAACAAGTCGTTAAATTATCTTCTGGAGCAATTCCTGAAGTTTCGTTTTTCTAGCCCCTAAAATATCATGAAATTGCCATTTATTCGATCTTTTTAAGAGACGGCAAATTCCCTCGATACTCCCGAGACCTAACTGCAAAATTTATCCACCAAAGAACTCCTTCACTTCGTAGGTCCACGTAAAAGAATGTATATAGGTTCTCCTAGTACATGTTGCTAAATACATTTTCGGAAGAATACAAATGTCTCTTTGGAGACCACTGTCTATGGAACATAGTAGCCAAAGACACGGTCTCGGTAAAACACAATACGAATTTATAAGTCTATTTATCTAATCGTGACTTTTTTATATTTAAAAAATATTGGGAAAATCACTCGTTGGTTACCTCATCCAAATTCGAGAATATGTAAAAAAGATAAATAGAATGCCTAAAATACAAATAATCTCAAAATAATATGTGAAAAATAAGGATAACTCCTGGAAATAATACATATACAATCTGTACTCAGGCCAGTTTGTTTATTGCTATCTCCATATTAGGAAAAATACTGAAGAGAGAACTAACCGCGGCTTTTTTTACCTAAGAAACCCATTTGCTTAGAACTGTACAACTATATCACAACCCATAATGAGATTATGTTTCCTTTATACTGCCGAAACGTGCCGCTATCGATGTAATATCATTACAAGAATAATATATATGCGGAGCATATCCAAAAAGCGCTATTTGTGTAAACAGTTTCCTACATCATTCGATTTAATATATATTTCGTGTACCTATAAAGATTTTAATAATAATAATAATAATAATAAAGCAAGCAGTAGCGCCGCATATATATCTAATTGTGTATATTTAAATGCTATTTATAATTATTTGAATGCAATGAAAAAAATTATGAATTAATGCAAAACATGAAAATGATAAATGTGAGAAACAACTCCATATTAAATATGAGTGAACGGAGTATCCGACTTCGATATAGTTGATTGACGAAGATATCCATTTTATCTTCATTTAAGATGTACGTAATGCCATTTATCGACTGAAATCATACATTATAAAAACAGTTCAATGAACAAGAGTTTTAATTCATATATATTCAGTAACAATAATAACAATGTTTCCATATAATTAAAATATTTGAAAACTAAATGCAATTGTTAGTTCCCATCATATTTTATAATTTGGGGTGCATGAAGTAACATTTGTCAACTGAAAGTGAATTAGAATATTATAAATACTATAACATATAGAAAAAAAATAATGTAAAAATCTAATGAGAATTCCAATTCCATATAAAAAAGAAAATTTACATTTCTTTTTATTATATTATACTTGAGTTATTTACCTATCGGTTCTACAGATTGAGGTTCTACTGGCTCAGGTGCCTTTTCTAGAATTTGTTCCGCAGCTTCTGTGGTAATTTTGAAAGGACTCGCCTCCACTGTTACATTAGAACTGTAAAAATAATATATAGAATAACATTTCAGTTGTTTTGTCGAAAATACAATTTAAAAATTAATGTTTTTACGAACCAGTCTATTTCACCAGATGAACTTTCCTGTTTAATTAAATTTTGCCAATGCTGATGCACTTCATCAATAATGTGCAATGCAAATTCTCGGGTTTTTGCTTCGCCACTAAATGCAAATTGATTTTCTGGTTTTCCATCCGGAATTTTGTATATCTTGAACCATTCAATTGTGGCTTTCAATAAACCTGGGCAATGCTTCTCCATATCGCTTATATCTGCAATAATAATATTTAACAAGTTAACAATATATACGAATGAAAAATCTTCTATTTGAACTTTCCGCATTTTTAAAAGCTTAGTCGGAAAAAATGTATTATATTAAGTATTGTGCACATTTTTAAATGTGAACTGAAATATAATAATTACCGTTCATTTGATCCGCCAAAGGATCGTTGACGTCAATTACAATAATTTTCCAATCAGTTTCACCTATAATAAAAATTATTCATGATAAAATACTAAACAATGATCATTTTTTACACATAATTTATCATAATATATACATATTTTAGAACATTCATCTATTCACACACACAATAATTTAAATGAATAAATAACTTTAATTATCTAACCTTCATCAATAAGTGCTACTGTGCCAAGAACTTTCACTTTTAATATCTCACCTCGTTTAGCAACCTATATTATAAATATATTTTTATTAATAATTATATAACAAAATTTTTTTTGTTTAAACTATGTTGCATTGCAATTCTTACCCTATAGCCTATTTCAAGAACATCTATAGGATCATTATCACCTTTGCAGCCTGTTGCTTCGTCCAAAACATCAGGATTTTCCCATGTCTGTTAATTAAATAAATTATGTAGCAAACGTAATTTTATTACAATAATAAGTACGAAAAATAAATTATATATTAAAAGGTTTTAATAAGAAATAGAAAATGTATCTTTCTAAGAAAGCAGGAAATAACATTTCAAAAATAATAAAAAAAAAAGATAAGTATAAGTGCACCTTGAACTACAAACTCACATACGTGTAAGACATATGAACATGAGATAAGGATTATATATAGATATACTCTTAACGTAAGTTTAATGTAAGTGCTCATAATTCCGTTCATTGCGATAAAAATCAATGAGGTCATCATTGAATCACACGTATTATCAAGGAAAGTATAATAGTTTATTTAATCCAATAATGAACAAAAAGATGTGTTTTGTAAAAAAAATGCGAGACGCTGCCATATTTCTAATATAGGCAAAAGTATTATAAATATAACATTAAAAAAAATTTTTAATTTTAAAAACTAATTTCTTCACTTTGCTCAAAAAGGTATTTCTTAAGCAGAAAATTTTCTATTGTTCCATATAAGATATTGGAAATTTATAGTGCATAAATAATATTCCACAGTGACGGAAACAAGAAAACAGCTATCAAAATAAGTAATTAAAACTGTTCAGTCAAATGCAGTTGCTATAATTCCTACCTGTGGCAAAGCTCCATAATTCCATATGTAACCGTGATGGGGGAAACAATTAGCGACGAATCTCAATTTGTCCTTCTTGACATCCTGCTTAATGGGATTCAAAGGCTCTTTCAGACATATTTCCATTTTAGCGTTTGTCCATCTTGGTATTTCAACAACCATGTGCATGGTCTTGTTGTCCTCATTCGCGTAGAGCGGAATGTCATGCATAGGCGAGATTGGGACACCCGACTCATTTTCTACATGTAAGGAAAGAATTTTTAAGTATTGTAAAAAAACTGTATATATTGTTTACTCAGAATAATGCATTATTCCATATGCTGATAAGAATAATATATCACTTTCCATGCGCAATAATAAATATGTCAGAAAAATCTGAGATACGAAGAAAGTTATATAAAACTCGAATTAATATATGCGAATAAGAACATATGTCGATAATCATTGGACTACTTCCTCATTCCTGCGGTCTACAAAAATTATACTTTCACCTAGGAGCTAAATGTCATACGGTCATATCGGAGCAAATCGATGAACGAAACGCGAGTACCGTGGGAAAAAACCGCCCGTAGACGTTTGCCATTCAAACCAAACGTTATTTCAGCGCGAGACGCGAGCCGTGAAAAGTGACGCGAACTTGAAACCCGGGATCGAAATCCGCCAGTTGGAAAAACGGCGGGCGATCGATCGCGGCTGGCCCCCCGGAATTTTATTAATCGTCCGTGCGTGTGCAAAGTTCGGCGCGGTGTCGTGTCTCTCGAGAGGATTTAAGCGAGTCATTAAAAATGATAACGTCGCGGCGAATGCTAATGGCATGTCGCGGCGGGAAACGTGCATCCGTGACCTTCGCGCGCGGTTCACGGCTGCCGTTGGCGCCGATCCTATTCCGTCCGCTTCCTATTCCGTCGCCGCTGTGATATTCGATTGTCCACGTCACGATCGGATCTTACTCACTGAAAAATACTCTGTAGTCCGTGCTGTTGAGCGCGCCCCTCTCGACGGCGGTGTACGACATGTCTCGGCGGAGCTTCGCGAGTGCAGCGAGCCTCGTCAACGCCGGCCTGCCGGTTGCTACGAGCCGCGACGGAGTAGCGAGCCTCGCGAGAGCACCGTGGCAACGTAACACGTGCAACGTTACCAGAGACATTCTGCCATCTGTCGTCCCGCGCGACGCTCCGCCAACACTGCAGGGCGGCCGGGGATGGTCGGTAATACCCAGTGGGCTTGTCAACACAATTTCCGATCTTCCGGATTAGATAGCGGGGAAAATTGCAAAGAAGGAGTTTCGGACGCTCTTAATCGTCAATTTAAACCAAATTGCAGAGCCGAGGCGTCTCAACACTGCGGTCTCGCAATGAGAACAAATTGTGAATACCGACCTTAGAACACTGATAGACATTCTAATTTTTTTTCAGCGCTATCTAGCTTGTTGACGACGTGAATGATAATCAAACGCAATTCATGAATGTGCGATACATTGCGTCATAAATGTATCTGTCTCTGCCTAAAAATATTTTTTACTGTAATTAAAGAGGATTTCTCAATCAATCTTGGATGTTCATGACTTATCAATGCACCACCGGAGCTGCATTCTATCTTTTCTATCTTTCTATCCTTGTTCAATTTTCAGCAAGTAACAAAGATAGAAAGATAATCCTGAAGTATTGATATATCCAGCGTGTCCTTTTAATTGCATACAAATTTATATTAAATTACATTTAATTATTTGACCCGATTTATCTTAATAAGTTAGTGAAGCACGCGATGAATGAAGTAGCGATTATAGAATTACATAATATCGTCCAATAACGTGCCGGCCGCCTGTTTGCGAGCAACGAATCGCTAGTTCCGCTCGCGACCCTCGACGACCCTGTGGCACACAAATTAGGAGGCTCGGTACTCGTTGCACTCTCGTACTACATGAGTCAGCTGCTAAGCCGTGTCGTTTCCGTCAACGGACGGCAATCGACGTTCAGCTGTTTTCTACGAAGCTTTCACGTATCATCGCAAAAAATGGTTATTGCCGTGAGTATTCTTTAGTCTGATTATCTTATCGTGATATCTTTCCCTACTAATCGTGCTTGGAGAGATGTCTTCTCATAACGCATTATGAACAGGAGATAATTGTAAAATATAATTATACGATATAAATCCCATATATGCAGTCGCTGATAAGATCAGAACACGATCGATTCTAGACATTACAACGACAGCGTTTAGACAGTTTTTACAGTTACTTTATTTCGATTGCTCATCTGTTGCATCATCCTGATAAAAATTGTACTCAATAGAAAAAAAGAGTTATGATTAAACTAGTTTAAGGCAGACAATGTGTTGACTTAAACTAGTTGGCATACATTACGTGTGTGACATAAATTTATTTTCCAAGTAGCTGCTAATCGCTGGTCGAGTTTCTCGTACTCAGGCGAATAGATATCTTGCTCAATATGATGAACGCTGTTGTGTCTAATACAAATGTTTATAATATTTCTTATTTAAAGACAAAAGACATATTATGATGATGATGATATATTACTTTCAAGGTTGGAGACAACTTACCCAGTGTGGATCTTTTTGAGAACACGCCAACGGAGAAGGTGAATCTAGCAGATGCTGCTCGATCCAAGAAAATTATAGTGTTTGGCGTGCCGGGTGCATTTACGCCTGGTTGTTCAAAGGTGAAGAAAGAAAACTAATGTTTTAATAGTTGCTTATAAGTTTCTGATAAGTCTAATAATCCTGTATTTTAATAAAATAAAATTAGAATTATCATTTTAATTATCACATTAATGCAATATCTTTTATTGTATATATTTATGTATAGCATGCACAAGGATATATTTTTTAAATAATAGATTATATCACTTTCTGATTATATCACTTATCAGTATTAATTTTCAGACTCATTTACCTGGTTACGTTCAAAAGGCGGATAATCTGAAGTCTAAAGGAGTTTCAGAGATTTTCTGTATAAGTGTTAATGATCCCTTTGTCATGGCAGCCTGGGGAAAAGAACATAATGCAACAGGAAAAGTGCGCTCATTTTGTTATTAAATCTATCAAATTAAAGAAAAGTTAACTGTTTTATATGTCATCAATGATTATTACAATTTAAATTTTCTTTTGTAATTAAATTATTTTCTAAAGAGATTGTTTCTACTTCTAGGTACGAATGTTAGCCGATCCTAAAGCGGAGTTTACTGATGCCATTGATCTTGGTATAGATCTACCACCCTTAGGAGGCAAACGCAGCAAGCGTTACTCTATGATTATCGAAAATGGAAAGGTAAAGGAGCTCAACGTTGAACCAGATAACACCGGTCTATCTTGCTCCTTAGCGGATCACATCAAAGTTTAAAATCAGGGCTATCTTAATATTGCCTTTTTACCATCCATTATGTTCTTCAGTGTGTTAATACTTTTATTTCTAGGCATTTTTTTTTTATGAAACGGTTGTGATACGTTGCTTTTAGTTAAATCTTTATTAAGATAGGAAAGATTTCAATATTTCCATTAATTTTTAAAATTATACGATATCTTATAAAGATATTAATAGATTTAGCTATTTGAATGCTTAAGTCCAATAAATCCAAATAATTTATATTAATTTCATAACTATATACATATCCTCTGTAACTTGTGACGAAAATTAATGTAGCTTACATTGTATGATAAAGATTCATTAATGAGGAAACTCATGTATTTAAAATCAATAAAAATTGTAGGAAGAAACTGTATTTTGCTCAAATTTATTGCATAATTAATTTTAAGTACATTGCGCAATACTTATAAATTTAAACAGTTCATACATTCATATGAAAATTTTTATTCATTATGAAATGACTAAATAGATTAAATTCGTTCTGTGTATTCGACTGTTTTTTAATATTTGTTAAACAACAAGAACGAAATGATTTCTAAGAGCTTTGTGAGCGTGAATTGAATACGTTAAAACATTATTTCGTTTCTCTCGCTGGGATTGAAATTCTATGGTGTACGTAGCGTAAACGATCAACTGCTCGTACTAAAAATTTATAATGTACGTATTGTATAGGTCACCTATAGGTCACGAGCGGAAAATTTATAGTGTATGTACATGATAATTTAAAACGAGATAAATATTAAGCGTTGGAGAAAACGAAAGAAAAGATTCTAAACGCAAAAAATGCAAGAGCAACACAAGCAGACCTATTTTTGTCCGCTCCGCGTTAGGAATTCCATTCATATAAAAAAGTGCTCAACATGGCGTGTTCGATTATTGTTATTGGATGCAAACAATATATCGACTCGAGACTGGCGATGCGAATCACGCGGCGCGCGTCCGCGGCGGGCCAATCGGCGCGTCGCGCGCGGCCGCCGGCCGGCCAATCGGCGGTCCCTCGCGCGTCACGACCGACGGGCCAACCGTGGGCCCTCGCCGATCTATCATCCGTCGGCGCATAGTTAACGGCGAAGAGAGAAAGGGCTCCCACGGCGGCGGCTGGACTCGCGCTTGTACTTGGATGATCTTTTACGCCTGACTCCTGATCCGGGATTCGAATCTGCTCTCGCAGCCGTAAGTACAAAGTGTGACCGTTCGCGCGACCGACGGCCGACCCGCGATACCAGGAGCTCGCGGGCGGACGCTCGGCGGGCGCGCGCGTTGACATGCCCGAAAGGATCGAGAGGATCCCAAGCCCCACGGTCAGTCCGTGTCGGCCGTGCCGTGCGCGCGTGCCAAGATGTCCAAAGCGGAACGGTCCCGCGGGGGATCGGCGACGAGATCGGCGGGTCACGCGCCGTATCGCGGCCCGGCACGGCGACGCGGCGTGATCGTGCGGCCGCGGGACGGCGCGTCCGCGATTTTCGCGGGCGGCATCCCCGCCCCGACCGTCTCCTCGTCGATTTTACTCCTAACCCTCACGCAGAGTCCATTGTCGGATGACCGTCGCGACGACCGACCGACGTCGGCGGACGGCATCCGCGTTTTCGCGTCGCCCGCGCTTCGATTTTTCCTCTCTTTTTTTTCTCTCTCTCTCTCCCCCTTTTTCCTCCGAAGCGAAACTGGTTCCGTTTGCAGCATCGTCATTTTCGCCGCTCGCCTTTGTATTCACATTCATATGACGAGTACGTCAGTGCCTCTATACGTGTGCACGCTTGTGTGCGCCCGCGCGCCCGTGCATATTTGAAGATATTTTTAAACGAGAGTGAGAGAGAGCGAAATTAGCCTCTTTTCGCTTAAATAATTCTCAAGTATGCTCACACGCTCGTATGATTTGATATAAATAATTATTAGATGGTAAAATTGCGAGTAGAAATGAATCTTTCTTACAAGGCAAAAAAATAGCATATAAAAAAAATTGATTCTATTTTTAACATTGGATAATGGAAAATGTTGATGTTAAGGATTCAAACTCATAACTTTATTTTTAAAATGAAATTTAAAATTTAAATGAATATGGAATGTAATATATTGTTTTTTAAATAATCTCAACAAAAATTTATATTTTTCTAAAGGTACTTGATCTAATATACATATTTCTTGCTTCTCTTGATATTACATATTGATTGAAAACTATTGTAATTTTAAAAATTGTGAAACTGTAACTTTAAAAACATTTGTACAATAATTTTCTTCCTGGAAGTAAGAATTTGTAATCATAAAAATAAAATATTAAATACAAATTTAGAACAACACATTAAAAAATTTATAACGTCACATAAAAATTAAAATTAACTTTTTTTTACATATTAATAATAAAATATTAATCGATAGATTAAAAATGCACGTGTAATCTGTATTATAATAATAAGTAAATGTCTTTTTTAATGCTTTTATATTAAATTTAAAACCTTCGGTACTTTTAAATATTTTCAAGTTTGATACGCAAATAGTAAGAAATATCTTTTGTATTTGTCTGATGACAAAACTGATAATTTCGATGTAATAGATTATTATGAACTTGTAGCATTAGAAACTGTGATTATTTTAAATCTCAATTATACCGCAACATTTGCTGGTGCTATGTTCAAATTTAATAAGTTAAAAATTTTTTATGAAAAACTAAAATGTAATAATAACGTAAAATTATAATATGTAATTTATTTGTATTTTTTTAGATGTCAACTGGACCTACACATAAACATCGTTATAAAAACGTAGGATTAGATTCACAAGAACTGCGGAGACGCAGAGAGGAAGAGGGTGTCCAGTTAAGAAAACAGAAACGTGAGCAGCAATTATCAAAACGTCGCAATGTTCCAAACATTGTTGCGGATGAAGATAATGTTACAGCTTCAGATGAATATTCACTTCCTACAGCACAGTCGGTAATATAATTGTCACATTGTATTTTTTCCTGCTTTTATATATATAATTTGTTTCCGTGATAACTTTCTTTTACATAAAAAAAATTTATATTTTGACAGTCTCCTGGTATTATAACATCTGAAATGGTAGATGCATTATATAGTCCTAACATACAAGATCAATTGGCAGCAACACAGAAATTTAGAAAATTATTATCAAGAGAGCCAAATCCTCCTATAGATGAAGTGATACAAACAGGAATTGTTCCGCAATTTGTTGAATTTCTTAAAAATAATACAAATTGTACTCTTCAGGTAATACATGGAAATAAGTATTGGCATTAAGTATTTTATCTCTTGTTGTTTACCAAGGACACACACAATAAATCGTAATATTGTTAGTTTGAAGCAGCATGGGCTCTGACAAACATAGCAAGCGGTACGTCTCAACAAACGCGTATTGTGATAGACGCAGGAGCTGTTCCTACCTTTATATCATTGTTGGGTTCTGAATATGAAGATGTACAGGAACAAGCCGTTTGGGCATTGGGTAATATTGCAGGAGATAGTCCCGAATGCAGGGACCATGTCTTAGCCAACGGTATCCTCACGCCACTTCTGCAGTACGTTTCCTTATACTTTTCATGTAAATTATTATTGTGTATTGTTAAGAAAAATTAAAATGTTATATACGTGTCGCATAACATTATTTCAAGTAATATCGTACAATTTTTCACAGACTATTGTCGAAGACGACACGACTTTCTATGACCCGCAATGCGGTATGGGCATTATCAAATCTCTGTCGAGGAAAAAATCCAGCACCGGCTTTTGCGAAGGTTGCACCATGTTTACCAGTGTTAGCACATCTTCTCAATCATACTGATTATGATGTACTTGCTGATGCATGTTGGGCTCTTTCTTACTTGAGCGACGGTCCAAATGACAAGATACAAGCGGTTATTGATGCTGGTGTTTGCAGACGTCTCGTAGAACTTCTCATGTATGTTAGAATTTATATAAGGTTCATTGCGTAAGATTAATTGTATGTAAATGTAGATTATAACAATTGATGAAAATCAATTTCAGGCATGAACAACATAACGTAATCAGCGCGGCTCTTCGTGCTGTAGGAAATATAGTAACTGGAGATGATGTGCAAACGCAAGTTGTATTAAATTGTTCGGCATTACCGTGTCTATTACATCTCTTAAGTTCGCCACGGGAAAGTGTTCGTAAAGAGGCTTGTTGGACAGTCTCTAATATCACTGCCGGTAATCCCCAACAAATACAAGTACGTCTCAATCTTTCGAGCATAATGGAATAACTTTAATTATATATTATATGTAACCTGTATATAATATCTCTTATATAATTTTGTAGACTGTAATTGATGCTAATATCTTCCCGGTTTTAATCGAAATTTTGAGTAAAGCTGAATTTAAAACACGCAAAGAAGCTGCATGGGCAATTACAAATGCTACTAGTGGCGGAACAGCTGACCAAATTCGATACCTCGCAATGCAGGGATGTATTCCGCCACTTTGCGACTTACTTACTGTCATGGATGTCAAAATCGTCCAGGTTGCTTTGAACGGAATAGAAAATATTTTGCGTCTGGGAGAACAAGATGCAACTATGCATAATGGACTCAATCCTTATGCGGTTCTTATTGAAGAGTGTTATGGTAAAATATCAATTTAATACAAGTTTTATATGAATAATATGTCGATTAATAATAAATATTCACATTTCAATGTCTGTTGTTTCAGGCCTAGACAAAATAGAATTTTTGCAATCTCACCAAAATATGGATATTTATCAAAAGGCCTTCGATATTATCGAACGATTCTTTGGCTCTGAAGAAGAGGATACCAGACTTGTACCTTCAATCGATTCGCAAGGACAAGAATACCAATTCACCGCACCAGATTCTTCCCAACTACCAGTGCAAGGCTTTGAATTCTAATCAACTATCTTTACATTTCTTGATATAACTGTTTCGTTAAATATTAACATTATTCGTTCTACACGGATTTACAATATTTTGAAAATCGGTATATCAGCAGTAAACATGATTTTACGTGTTCATTCATATGAGCTGAGTTTATTTGTGTTAAAACTGGCACTACACAGTGATCGAAAATTATCTATTTTTTATCGAATTACAAACAGTAAAATATTTTCATACACTTTCAGTTGATTTTTTTTTATTGTTCTTTAAGATGAACCATAACTTACTAAATATGTTACGATCCTCATTATGTTTATGAACCTGTCAAATTGCGATAATGTCTGCGTTAGAGCCTTAAAATCAATTTGTGTAGGAACACTTACAAACTCATATCTGCATGTATTTAGTATGAGACATTCAGTTCTTAAGACGTAAACGTCTTAGTGCTTAAGTAGAAGTGGAGACAATGATCAGAACAATTTGTCGAGGCAGACTCATACCATGTCTGACATGTGACTGACGCAGAATTACGAAAAAAAAATTTGCAACCCTGCAAGACACTAACTGAATGACTAAAGTACGTGACTATGTAGCCAACACGGACAACATTACGCAACGCGGTACTCAACTCCTTACTATACTAGATAGAAACATGACCAATTAAACTTTTTTACTGTAAATACGTATCTCGTAATTTTAAGGCTATTCTATACAGAGTGCCCTTAAGAAGTGAAGCAATAGTTACATCTGGCCATTAATGCAACATTGCAACAGTTTGTAAGTTGTAAGAATTGGTTGAAGTATTTGTTGTAAACTTGTGATAAACATGATTTGTACTTTAGATTCGTACAAAACATGTTTGGTTTTCTTATATTGAATAATCGTGCTGAATGCTGACTGCAGTTATTACATATACTTTTGTTAATCCAGCATCACGCGATCATTTACTAGTTGTTCTTAATTATAAAATTTTACAGATGTATTAAATAAATAATTTTTATCTTATGTTTCATAATTTAATTTTTAAACTGTCGCACATGCGATACTTTTCAACCCTTTATTTACATGTTATAAAAATGAATAGTAATGAAATTGTACAGCACATAATTAGATTATGGACATTCTGTATGAAAAGTCTACGACTGTATATATGAAATGTATTTATTATTTAGGTTTGACGATACCATACTATACTATACAAACCTTATATATATACTATCTACTTTTAGTTGTATACCGATTTGAATTATTACGACAGAGAACGACTGTACTACAACTCACTAGTTGAAACTTTGCTAGCATGTCACTTTAGCAAAGTATACAGCTATGAGTACTTGTTGCCAATTTATAAAATGCTTACCAAATAATACATAAACATAGAAAAGAAGACTTGTCTTATAATACAATAATGAATTGTGCACACTATTTCTAAATAAAATTTAGGATAAATTGTGTATAATAGATGAAACCATTATACATATATATTGTGGGAAACTTGTAGGGATTAATTTAAACCAGTGTTTTTCAATTAATATAATCAATGATTTTCAATACATTACAAAATTTTTTAATTCGTGAAAAGTAATCTTCTAAAATCACGATTATTAAATAATTATAAATTTTTTTTCCCCAAGGATTACTAATAAATTAGCATTCAATACTTCATATATATTAAAAAATATTAAAAAATTTATAGTCTTATCCAAATCACATAAAATCTATATTTTACATTTGGTATATACATACTTTGCTATTCTAAGCAAAATGATGACGCTGAGAAGCATTGAATAAATATTTGTTTAATGTGTATCATTTATTATACACAATTTATAAAAGGTTTAAAAAATTAATTTATTTTCATATATTTATAAATGAATATGTTAATATTTTATAATTTTATTACAAATATCACGAATCATTAAACTAAGTAAATTATAATGTAACAGGTCTTGTAAATTGGCAATGAGCAGGATATGATACTCGACATTACTTCAATCGTTGTATGGACTGCCGACTGACACAATACAAAATCGAATATCACACACACAAAGTAATCCTAATTACTGTATTTTATTTTGAAGCTAAATAAATATGTCATTCGGAAATATGCGTGAAATCGCTATGTACAACAGTGTCGTTATATTTTTCGAAAATAGAAATATGAAATTGTGATTAGAAAAACTCGCTAAAAATAAAATTTATTTCGTGTAATATTGGCATAACAAAATAAAGTTAAATTAACAGATCTATAGATCTTATATTCCCTTAATTTGCAACTAGAGAGTAAATAACTGTCATAACTGCTAATATAAATGATACTGTTGCAAATGCAAAAGAAAATTAATGTTTTTAAATCGATACTATAATCACACTTTGTATGATAATACTAAAGAAAAAGAAATCAAATGATTAATTTTTGTACAAAATAAATTATCATGTAAATGTAGTTAGTAAAAATATGTGCTAAATAAGCTTATTTATTATGTGTAATGCAAAAATATCCTAGAAAATATTTTTAATATTCTAATTTTTCAGTTCTGACAGTTTTGATCTGACAACTACAGCAACAGCTTAAAAATCTCCAAAATATTACATCAAGTATTTATTATACCTAAGTAGATATTACTCTAACCTCCCATATAAAAATTAATTTATATTTTGTATTATCAAATTATCACTCTGCGATTCGTGATTTGTAATAAATTCGCAAAAATTCATTGTTTGAACTTTCCATAATGTTCGCAATTTATGTGAACTTATGTGTATAATCTGATTTTATTACATATACATAGAAAATTCTAATGGAGAAAGAAATAAACTGTTCCAAAAACTATATCTTCAGAAAAACATTTTAAAAAGAAATTAAAATTTACAAAAGGTTTAATCAACTGAAATTAAATAGAATGCAAATAGCTTTATTTTTTTCTGTACATGATAATACTAATTCTTTTCAAACGCAAATAAATACAACTTATACAATTATACTTCAATATTTCAATACTATTTAAATCTATCGAAAACATTTCTAT
>VBVQ01003442.1:0-18760 GCA_011636635.1 Tetramorium simillimum | reverse complement strand
CCCCCGCCCCAAGAATATTGTACCCTCTCCTTTTTTGCGACCGTGTCACAGTTCGATAACGAAATCGCTCGTTGTTAACAGATAATTGCTTAAATTGCGCTAAGAACCGATACTGCTGCCGTTGTCCTTCGAAACTGCGATAAACTGCGGTTAAGTTGTACTTTCAATCGTACGATGCCAGAAATGTTCAACATCGATATTCGTCTACGGTTTAAGGCGATTGAAAATATTTTATTAGCAATTTACTCGTTGCTTGTCTTCATAAATATATCGCGTTTGTTCGTTTAATAACAAAATAATAAAATTCGATTTTATTAACGTTAATGCAAACGAAAACGAGACAGATAAAATTCGAAACATTTGAAAATTTTTTAAAATTTAGCTTGTCACTCGCTACGATCATAGAGTTAGACACTCAAGATCGAGTGCTTTACGCCACTGACTTACACGTAAGAGATTACGTTAGACACGTGTAATTATATAAAATTTCATACCCCAATTATCGTACACTTGTCTCACTAACCATCATTTGCAGAAGAATGGAATTACCAAATGATGTAGGATCAATTAGTTAGGATTAGGCATTATTGCATTTTGTATAAATGCATATGAAACTACAGTCTATTACGTAAAGAACGAGGAAAGTTCGAACTTTTAGTCAGTTGTTTCATATCACGAGTAATGTTGATATTTAAAAATAATATAATTTTTTAAAATGTAAATGTTTAAAATGTAAAACTAAAGTTGAAAATATTTACGGGTTGCGAAATGAAATTTTTATTTATAACTCTCACATCGTATTTTTGGAATGGTTTGCTTGCATTTGATTTTAAATTATTAGAAACAGAACAGATGAAACTTTGTAACAAAAATCCATGTGGTTGCCAAAAGTTAATCGCGCATGAAAAGATATAAAATGGAACTTTAATACGATCGTTTACGTAGTAGTATCATTACAGTTTAACTTTTTTCATAGAAACGAATTGAAAAATTTTTTCGAAAGTAGAATATATTTTTGTATAAATATTTTTTATAATTTCTTAACAAATAGATCTCTTCTTACACAACGTATAAAATCCTAAAATTCAAAGCTTTAAGCTTACGTCCATTGAAATGTCTGTCTGGCTATTTGTCAGAAAATCACTTCTCTACGACATTAGACGAATAAATTCCGACAGCTGACTGGTCTTAGGTATCAGATGTTACGAGGAAATGTCATGAGACTTCAAATGATTCGTCGACAACGACGAGGTACGTCGTTCATGCGGCAGTAAAAAATAGTCGCATTACATACGTATCAGTCATTCGTAAATTTCCTCAACAAACTAGCGAATAAAAATCGCATTGTCATATCGTTTTGCTTCGTTTTTCCGTACCCCAGAATTTGCATTATTAGAATTTTATGAAACATTCTCTCTCGTCCAGCTTCCACAAAATATATTTTTTCCCACGTGATATTATTAACGTATCAAAAATACATTATTTTTCTAAAGATCGGTGTTTCCAACTTCTTGTTAAGCTAACTAATAGTTAAATCACACGCCTGAACTTGAAGATCTAATTCTAATCAGATAATTCTAATTTGAAGATACAACAAAGACAGACGTATAATTTAACTATTAGTTAGCTTATCAAGGAGTTGGAAAAACCGACCATAAGCACAGTGGTTTTTTATAATATGCAAATTAAAATGTTCGCAGCATTGTTTATAGTATTCCTCGTTATTTGGGATTTTGCCCAAGTGATTCCTATTTTGTTTCGACGTGGACGCGAACCACGTGTTGCGGAAACGTGCGTAGAAAAATAGTCCGCTTCTAAAATTAGATCGTGCCGTTTTTTTTTCACGTTATTGTTATTTTATTGTGGAAAGAAGCGAGAAAAGAAATGAGAATTATTCGGGAAATAAATTATGGAAAATTAATTATTAAAGAACAATCGTGAATGCGACTTCGAAGGAAACTGGAGGGAACGATATTAGATCTAAATATGCGTGCCGCTTCTCGAATTTTGCTCTTCCTCGTAAAGTGCTACGCGATTATACAGTATAATCGTGCCTCTGACGCACTAAGGAATCTGTGTCGCTTTAAAACGACGCGATTACGTACGCGATATTGCATTAGCGGGCACGCGTGACGCGAGCATTTAGGGAAATGACCTTAGCAATGAACCTCGTCCCGGAATCAGGCGCGTGGCAAGTTGGGCTCTAAATTAACGTGTTCCGCAGGCACAATGAGCGTGACCTTTATCGCGTCTGCACGTGCATACGTACACATGCTAATGGGCCACGCTGATTTACGACGGAAACTTTTCACTCGCGCGATCGATGATCGCGACTGCCGGGCATATCTCTATCTAAGGATTCGGCGCACGTTTCTCTCGTTTCGCGCGCCAAGATCGTCGCAAGTAGCGTGCCGCAGAATTATCCGTGCTTTCTCGATTTTCCTCGTGCTTATTTAAATGCAAATGAAGAGCATATCGTTGAAGTTACGTATGTATATGTGGCGTGATATTCTAAAAATATTTTACTCTCGATTTGTAATGTATTTTTACTCGTACAGTTACTCGGTGTAGATACTGGGAAGGAATTAGGTTGGCGGTATATTGCGAAATTGCTTTTTACAGATACGTCACGGTTTTTAAGTCGAAGCGAGCAATGAAGGGTATCGACTTGTTAATACCCACAGTAAGATAAAGCCCGTGGACGATATCGTGCTCTTTATAATTCTGCATACTCTTTCGAACAGTCGTCAAGAGGAAAATTTACTACCTTCCGATTTTTACAGTCGACATGAAACTGTACAATTTCGAATTTCATTATTGTGTATAAAGATCGATTTGATTAGCATAATTTTAGAAGGAATATATTCCAGGAAAAATTAAATCATAGTCACGAGCATTGATCTCATATCAAGATTTCTAGAAACATCGAACATTTTGGCATTGCGCCAAAATCTACGCAACATTTTCCGCAATGCGGGAAAGAATCGTTTAATGTAGAATTATATGCTCATTGTCAGTATTTATTTCTTGGTAAAACTGCTTAAAAAAAAAAGAACGTAATAACCCTCTTCCTAAAGTGCTCAAGGATGTCGCGATGTCGCAATCCTTGCGGACGATGATAGGTTGCGGTGTGGAATTGCCTGCTAATTCGCGGACGTAAAATTCGGTAATGCCTTCCAAGAAAACAAGGATTTCTCTTGCGCCTGGCGCGATACAAACATGTTTGTCGAATATAAGCATGTCGCGACATAGGCAGATCTGAATTACGTTGCCGAGATAACGTGCACCGGGTATATCCGGTAATGAGCATACATTTCATTTGAACGCGACGACGATTAACTGATCTTTATTGAGGCAGGTCTGTTTTTCACCGAAGATGACGCGCATTTTGGCCCGATCCTTGATCGTGCCATAGCTTGATGAAGGCAGGCAGGGATAACGACGATGTATAAAGGATACGAGTAGCGACACGCCGAACGCGCTTGGAGCTTAGTAAATTGAATCTTCCGGAGATCTTTCGAATGACGTCTTAATAAAGTAACGCGATCAGGCCACTTCTTGGCCAAGACCGCAATTTCAATCCGAGATTCGTGACGGATTCGCGCAAGGAAAAATCTAGATCGCGTAAACGAATATTCATATCTGGCGACTAATTAATGCGCGTATAATGTATCAAATGCCGATCTTGTCGCGGAAAATAGTTACGAGCAATCGCGGACTATACGATTCTTCTGTCTATGATGCAATACCCGGACTCATTTTTAGCATTAATTTATTAATTTATTAATTTATTAATTAAGTCGATGTGTAATTTAAATGCCGGCGTCGCGCGATCTGTCGCACTTAGTACCGTTAATCAAACCTGTTTGCGATCATTTATCTATTTCTCTTCGTTATTTTCCGTAATAATTTTTTTGTACGCACACTTGAAGATAAAACATAATCCACATCGCGTATATTGTTTGAGAGAGAATAATAAATATAAAAGCTAGCCTTTAAAATTAAGTTCTTGCGCGAAACGAAGCTAATTAGCAATAAGCATGATCGCGGATATGTAGGGTTTAACGTAGTAGCTCGCGCTAAGAAATGACAGAAATGGTGAAAACTAAATAACTATGCGGCTATCGCGGGCATACAAATGTTCAAATACGAAATTATCATGAGTAAATGACGCAAACGCGCTATCATTCCCACGCCATCGTTTCCATTCTTTTGAAAATGAATTAACATAGATAATCTGACGAACGGAGCAAATAGACTTGACACGAAAAAGAAACCTCCTTTAATACACTTCTAAGAACGGTTTTACCGAGACAACTAATAACTCGACGCATTATCCGATCTCTTCAAAGATATAATAAACATCCTAAGAATACACCCGTATCGTGCGACTTGTCTCGGATAGAAGATATTAAGAATAACTTCCGCGCGCATGCAGCTATTCCACAGGGGGATAATGATATTTGCGATAAGAGGTTCGTGCGGGCACGTCAATCCTAGGCTAATAATCGGACGCTCGCGAATCTCCGGTGGTTCGCACACCTCCGTCCGCGCGGATTCTCGCGGTATAATCTCGTTAACACATAATGAGGAATCGCGCGACGCGCGGAGATCGCGTTCGGCTTCCAGCCGCAAGCCGAGCGGCAAGGAAAAACATTATCCCTCGCGCGAGACGCGCGTATTAGCGATGATAATGAGGCGGCACATTTCGCGTCTCGCGCATACCGTCACGCGAACGCGCGCCGGGATCTCCTCCATTCCGCGGTCGATTTCATTCCTAGTCTGCGGAACGCGCGAGCACGTGCACGCCGGGGATCTCGTTCACCAAGGCCATCCAGGAAAGCGGGAGCCGCGCCGGCGATTTCGCACGTACCGCGACGGCCGATCTGCGTGTTCGGCGAATCCGCGCGATATCGCGTCTCCCAGCACGTGCGAAATCGGCGAGGAATAATATCCACGCGCGAGAGAGGAACGGAAGCGAAGAGAAGAGACGCGCGGCGAGTACGGTGCGTTATTCTCGCTTACGTTGCTCTTACGATAGCAGAAGCTTTTTTTCTAACAAATCGTAATTGATACGAGGGAATTTCGCGGAACTTTTCAACGCTTTTGACATTTACGCTCGCGCTACGCTTCGCGGTTTCGTAATTTTCATAATTGCCATTGAGGGAATTTTCATATTTGCAGAACTTGAACGGTTGTTACTGCGCGTAAATGTACGCGCCTGTCCGAATGAATGCATTCTTTTTATGAGCTCTGATCTAATCCCGCTTCGGCCTGGCTGCAGGTGTACCCGGAAGTGAATCAGGATATTTACAATGACTTACAGTTGATAGGGAAAAAAATAAAACGGTGTAATTGCGGGATCGGCATTTTGCTACTGTTAAGCAGAAGTAATTCTTTACACATGTTGTCTTTATATCGATGTATCGCCGTGGTTTATGAGGATAAACGATCGACTAATAGATAATCCTGTTTCGCAATTTGAATTAACTGCAGCTCTTTTATTCTCACAATTAGAGGCTATGACTTCCTGTATTCCCACCTCACGCGGATTCTAAAATATCTCCGGCTCAGCCGGAGGTCGAGACATTGGTCCAGATGTCGATTCAACCGCGAAAACCGCGAGTAGGTAGTTGAAAAGCGTGCCTCGTAAACTTTACCTACAAGACTACGCCGCAGTTCGGAAACCTTAACATAACTTCCATGAGGGTTGACTTTGCACTGTGGTGAAAGGAGGTTTAGAGGCCACCTAATTAATCCGCCTGTGAAAATAATTAGTGAACAACGGGGAACTTCTTATGTCATTCGCGTTCCTCGTTAAGGCTCCTCGTTTTCGTTATCATGTTGCTCAAGTCCGCATAAACCTAAGCCTAAGTAAATTAACAGTCGCGTTTGTTATTTCTTCACGTTCGTCCTTTCTTTCTACTCCGGTGCAAAGTTCATCCTGCGATTTCATCCACGTAACACTCCCGGCGAGAGAGACCGCCGTCGCGGCCAATCGCACGCGATCGAGAGGCGCGTCTCGCGCTCGCGGTCGAGCAGACAAGTAGCCATGTACCGTGCCTTTCCAGTGAGATATACTGCCACGGCGAGCTGCTGCACACGGTACAAATGGCCGGCATATACAAGGACTCCAAGTACTTTGTCGATATGAAGATGAAGCGGTCGGCGAACGAGACGCTGGCGTCGTACCGGGACTTCATGAGGAGCACCAACAGCGCGCCGAGCAAGCACCAGGTGGAGAAGTTCGTCAACGACACGTTCGAGCTGCCCGGCCACGAGTTCGAGGACTGGGACCCGTCCGACTGGACGGCCACTCCCAAGTTCCTGCAGAACATCGAGGACGACGAGCTGCGGAAGTTCGGCTCCGATCTCAATCACATCTGGAAGCTGCTGGGCAGGAAGATGCGGGACGACGTGCGGGTCAACGAGCAGCTCTACTCCATCATCTACGTGCCGCATCCGGTGATCGTGCCCGGCGGGCGGTTCCGCGAGTTCTACTACTGGGACTCGTACTGGATCATCAAGGGCCTGCTGTTGTCCGAGATGTACAGTACCGTCAAGGGCATGCTGAGCAATTTCGTCTCGGTCGTCGACAAGATCGGCTTCATCCCGAACGGCGGTAGGATCTACTACGCGATGCGCTCGCATCCGCCGCTGCTGATACCCATGGTGGACGAGTACCTCAAGATCACCCACGACGACGCCTGGCTGAAAGAGAATCTCTGGCTGCTGGAGAAGGAGTTTAACTTCTGGATGACCAACCGTACTGTGGACATCGAGAAAGACGGGATCAATTACACGCTCGCCAGGTACTACGAGGAGTCGTCGGGTCCCCGACCGGAATCTTATAAGTGAGTAATAGCGCGGATGACGTTGCGGATTTCGAGAAGAGCTAAATGATCTAGAGAGAGAAGCAAATGAGCTGAAGCGAGAATATTATACTTGACGATACTGTTACGCTTATTATCTTTACGTCGGATTGTAAGCGTTAATTTTTGCTGCGCGTTACGCAACCCTCGCAACATCGTTCGCGAGAGACTCTGAGTCTCCCAAGACGGACAAGATCAACGTTAATTTTATGAGCCTCATTAATAATTTACCTATTCTCTCTAAATTAACTGTTCTCTCGACGTCGATTCCGACTCGTCGTTTCCATCCACTTGCTTTTCTAATCTCGCGACTTGGTGATCAGGGAGGACTATCTGACGAGCCAAAGTTTTCGAACCACCGAAGAGAAGGACAATTATTATTCGGAATTGAAAACGGCGGCCGAGTCCGGATGGGACTTTTCCAGTCGATGGTTCGTACACGAGGGTACCAACAAGGGTAATTATCATTCCTTAATTGCTTCCCGCGCGATGAAAATAGAAGTCTTTATGGGTGAGCGACGTTGGGCGCAATAATATTATATCCGCGAGTACGATTAAAATAACTTTGATGCTGCTGGATAAAGCGTTATTGTCACAGAAACGAAAATGACACCGCACTAATTACAAGATTGTAATAGTGATATCGCTAATTCGACCGGGGGGAAGAACAGATGTTTATATATATTCGCGTAGAAAAAAATATAGAATGTCCCGCAATTAAATAACGTTTTATGCGCTGAGTCTTTGATTACCCGTGAGTGATGCTCAATTAATAGCGAGTACTAAAAGAACCCAGGAACGCAATCCTGTTTGTTCGTCATAATATTTTTTTAATGGATCGAAGCTGTAATGACGTATTACATATACACGCGCAGCATTACCCACAATTATTGTGCTATTCCACATTAAACACCGTATCTTCAATGAGATCTGCGTGCGCCTCAAGGCCCTCCGTCTCGTTTCCTAAGTGAAAGCATTGTTCGCGGCATCGGTACTCTAAAATCCATTTTCGCAAAAGCACATGTTGCAACTGAGGCCGTTCGATCGTGTCGTTTTTGCAGCGTTTAAATCGCCCTACCTTGCTCAATCATAAATTGAAAACGCGATTTAATTATAAAAATCATATAGTCTCTTTACGGGTTGCGCTTCGATATAACGAGAGCTCGAACTTGAGGGAACTGGGGGCTGATAGCAAGACGAATTCCAGGTAATCTGACAAATCTCAAGACCAGATCTATAATTCCGGTCGATCTGAATACCTTAATACAACGAAACGCCGTGCTGCTGGCGCAGTACAACCGTCAGATGGGCAACGAGACAAAGGCCGCGTATTACGACGATCTAGCCGAGAAATGGAAGGAGGCGATCAAGATGGTGTTGTGGCACGAGGAAGTGGGCACCTGGTTGGACTATGACATACTGAACGACGTCAAACGGGATTACTTCTATCCGACCAACATCCTGCCGCTCTGGACGGACTGCTACGACACCTCAAAGAGAACCGAATACGTGTCGAAGGTGCTCAAGTATCTCGAAAAGAATCAAATCATGTTGAATCAAGGCGGCATACCGACGACGTTGGAACACTCCGGTGAACAGTGGGACTATCCCAATGCCTGGCCGCCTCTCCAGTATTTCTTCATCATGTCGCTAAACAGTACGGGCGATCCATGGGCCCAGAGATTAGCCTACGAGATAAGCCAGAGATGGGTCCGTAGCAACTATAAGGCTTTCAACGAGACGCACAGCATGTACGAAAAGGTAATTTTCATGAAAAAAAAGCAAAAACAGGACGAAAAAATATGAAAATGAAGTCCCATGCAATTTTGAGAATAAATGGAAAAAATCGATTTGCTGTCATATTAAGAAAACGTTTATATCGAGAATTTATGTTGAATTGCTTAATTTGAAAAAAATTTTTTGCTGAGCTAGATCGAGTTGTTTGTGCAATTGTCTTCCGGGAAGACAATTTTTAAAGTGACGGAATTTTGTTGATAGTACGACGCGACCGTCTCGGGTGGCCATGGTACTGGAGGTGAGTACGAAGTGCAACTTGGTTTCGGCTGGTCGAATGGAGTCGTTATGGTATTGCTGGATAAGTATGGTGACAGGTTGACTGCGGAGGATTACTTCTTGCCGGGCACCGTCGTCGAGAACGCGGCATCACCGCCGGTCGTTTCGACAGCTGGTCAAATGCTGACCGGAATTCTAGCTCTCATCATATCATTAGCAGCAGGATTTATAGGGTGAGGTGAGTATCGAGACAAAAAGTATCTTTACAAAGAACTGATGAAGACTTATACACGTTTTAATTAAATTTTATTTATAACAACTATTACCTTATAAATTTATAAAACTGTACCCAAGTCTTTTCCATCGATTAATTAGTGATGTATACATATTAACAAGATATTTCTTTTTGCTTTCTGTTTCAGATATCCACGTGACCAAAATCAGCTAGTGTAAAATTCATAAAAAAAGATACATTAAAAAGATCGATACGCATCGATCGATGATAGATATGTCCGATCTTGAAGAAACTAAAATCGATTTAAATAATATTCGCTCTTCTTTCTCGCTCATTCGGTTTGTATGATTTAATAATCGGATGATCGATGAAGAGAGCGTAAAACGGGTATAAGAGGACCAAATAGAAGCAAGTGCGGGCACTGTTCTTCTTATATTATTGTAAGACACTTCGAATCTGCGAGGGGGCCCCGAAAATGGCGTCATTTTTATTCTCTTGCTACACATGCTTCCAAAGAATATTCTATAAGCCGCAGGATATATTATATATTGACGATATTACTTCGCATTTAATTTAATTATCACTCTAGAAGGGACATGAGTCTTGCCTTACTTGCAATATATTATTGATATCGTACTTATTAATTTTTTAAATTTATTATAATATTTTTATATGATATCTATCAGTCTATATTTCACACTTTACGTAATTTATGATTATTTTATCAAAAATATTTTTACGTAATATCGATTTTATCGAAATTGTTTCTAAGACTATATTGCAAGTACGCCTAAACATATCTGCAAATATGTGCCTTCTCAACTATGGAATTATGTCGTTATATTATTTATAGGAATGTCGTGGCCCTTCTCGCTGACGGATAACGTAGACAGGCTCTATTATCGCTAGACAATCGTCTATTACTTAATCTCTCCATCAGACGTGCGCTGTTATGAGGTATATTCTGTGATCATTTAACGAACTACATTCGCTGGTCGAATTACGTTCTATCATCCTTCCATTGCAGGAATTTATTCTTTATCTTTAGATATAAAACTTTGGAAATACCGCAGGCGATTTCTTGAATTTAGTCTATGATATATATATATATATATATATTTTATATATATTTATATATATAAATTGATGTATAATATTTCATTTTGAGATTAGCCATTGATCTATATATATATATGTATTACTGTACTAGTATTATTAGGGTAGATAAATTATGTCACGCATGTATCTATGTAACAAACGAAAAACATATCGACGTCTCCAAGATATTCCGGGGACAGTCGAAGCAAGGTTCCTCAATAGGAAAGAGGAAGGATATAAAGAGGTGCAAAATGAGACAATCAAGGGATCAAGTTCGGCAGGACTAGTTATAAATAAAAGATATAACAGGAAAGATTCCGCTTATTCTCTCTTCTCAGAGAATAGTGGACTCATCTAGTCAGTTATGCGTACGGCGCCTAATTACCTTACTTTTACGAGTCGCAGTGGCGACATTGTGAAGGCTGGGTGTCGCCAAAATTACTCCTCTAATCTTCGTTGTTCGAAGAGTGCCTTATATATATAATTTGAATCTAAAACGGGCGAAGTATTAAACGAGTTGAGGAAAGCGCGAGATAATGGACAATGAACGTACAACCGTTGACGGTTGACGGTCCATAACAATGACAGATAGTTCGCTTTCAATTCGCGAATTGCCACCTCTACATTTAAATTATGATTCTCTCTTGCCCATTCCCCTTGCAGTCGAATCTGCGAGCTCGACACATACGCAATATACTTGGCGAAATATACTTGGGGCTATGATTTCGCAAATTATTATGTCTACATTCGTCGAATCTATTGAATAGATTCTAAAGAATATATTGAAAGAAGAAGAAAATATTGAATATTGAATTTTAAAGAAAAATAAAAAATTTTTAAATTTGCGAAACGCATTTTTTGAAAAAAAAAAAGAAGTTTGTTATATATCTGTTTAAGATAATTTATTTGATAAAACATGAGAATTTAATATAAAAATGTTATTTTGTATGCATTTAAATATTGGTACAATTTGTTCGCAAAGCTGCTTTTAGGTAGCTTTAATGAACCCGTCGATTTGTTTCCAGAAAAAATACCGTTAGTTTTTTTTAGAACTCTTTGCCACTTCAGCTAACATTAAATAACATGAGAGGATGAGCGTGAGTGGGTGTGTATAGAAATATCGCGTTTGTGTCATCCTAACAGACAACAGTATTGCACGGTCTCTTTCCAGTTGTAATTACCCAAGAACAATACTCGAGAAAGCTACCGTTTTTTATTAATCGGGTATTATTTCCTCCTTTTCCACAGTCTGCTTGTGCGAACGCGAGTAGTGTGTTACGCATGCTCTCCTGCATCCAGCTCCTTGTATGATAACTTAATAAAATAAATAAATTGAATGTCCATATGTGACCCATCCTGCGATACACCGAGTGTTGCATGCCGTTTACGTTATTTTGTAACATATTTATAAAGTAAATACTTAAAAGAAAAAGAGGAAACTAGATCGGATAAAAACACTCCTTCATTCCATTTGGTAAGTCTAGTTTGCAACCGGATTTGTCAAGGATCAGTTGTGAAGGAATTGCATTCACGAGATGAATTCTTTAAACCAGTATTCCTCGGCTAATACGATATTAAACGTTATACATGGTAATATGTATTTGTTTTTTTATGTGTAATTAAAGCAAACATATGTATTTTTTAATACATAAGAATGAATTGTCAGTTTGCAAGAATTTTCCTTCTGGCATTCGAGAGCTATTTGTTATAGCAATAATTATCATTCCTGCACCATGCTGCGCAAGTGGAAGTTTTCGCGCACAATAAGCCACCTTCGATGCTTAGCCTGCCATTAATAGTAATTATGCAGATAACAATCGAACCATGATCATACAGGGTGACCCAAAAGATGCGTATCAGGAGGCAGAGAATTATTCTAAAGTATTTAAAGACATCCTCGAGAAAGATTTAATCCGAGAAAAAAAAGTTTCAAGCGTCAAAATCTTTGCGGAGCCTTTTTTGTTCAAGGTACTTTATTTCATAGATAAGATTTGAAGATTAACGCTTCAAAATACGATAATCCAGAATATTGAATTTCCAAATCGGTTGGTTTCTTGGTCTCGTCAGGATATTCAAGTAAATGTCTCAATTATGACTTATTAGAAATGTTTAGATTTCAGGCAAAATTAAATGTATCTCAGATTAAATTTTTACTGAAAGAGAGGAACTCTTTAAATACTTACAGAATATTTCTTGTCTTTAGAGAAATACGAATTTTTGGGCACTCCAGATGCGTATCACTGTTACGCAGAAGAGAGCTGCGACGTTGTCGCGATAAGTGTGATGAAGCTACTAGTCATCGGCACTCCCGTGGAGGTACCGATATAATTGCCAGCACCAGCACACGTGTTGGTGCAGAGAAAGAGGAGGAAACGAATGGCCGTCAGTGAACAATACACGTGATGTAGGCGTGACTGCATTTGCCATTCAGACTTTTTGCGCAAATTCCTGCCAGCGTTAAATCGCGCTCAAGGACCAACCTGCGATCGTGTTGATAAAACGCGGTAATCCCATACACACCGAGCTCATATTGTTAATGAAGATACAAAGAGACGAATGGATCACGCGGTGCCACGTGGGCGAAGAGAGCATCTTCGAAAGATTGTTAATTTATCGATTAATTAAGAGGAGAAAGAAATTGTAGTTTTTTTTCTACTGCGACAGAAATGTGGAAGTGAAAGAAACGTGAGGATTTATTTAAATTTGCGAGAACCTGAAGACATTTAAGAAATAATCTGTATGTTTGAAGTACAATTAAGTATTTTAACATCTTGAAGTGGAAACTTTTTTTTCACGTTTCGAATAAATTGTACATTTCTTTTTCTTGGAAATCGAGAGAGTGGTTTAAGTGTTCCGTAGAAAAATTGTGAAATTACATAATACCCTGATAATACTAGCCTGCCAATTATATAGTGACTATTAAAAAAAATTTCGATATTTCTAATATAATTATTTTTCAATATACATAATCTATACCTATTAATTATAATTAGTTTTAATCGTAGTCGAAATTTTATCACAGAATTAAAAAAAACAGTGCACGCGGATGGACAATTGTAATATCACATTATGTCTTTGTAAATAGAAATGAAAGGGCTCATACAGTATCATTAATTTTAACAAGTCAAAAATTGCGAAATTATATTGCACATATTTTAATCGATTTCTTTTCTCGCAGGATGGTCATGTACAAGAGGCGGCATTATTTCGTGCCCGGTCCGTCGACAATACCGAACAAGAGGAACGTGCTGTCGAGCGGTAGTAATCTGTACCGGAAGCGGATCGCGTACACCGAGCTGAAGGATATGAACAACGATTGATGACCGCTCGTTGTCTAGACCGAATATCGATTTGTTACATGACTAGTGAAAGCACAAGCAGAGGCAAAAGAAGAGCCGGCAGGATGCATCAGGATAGAATCGGAATGTCGGATGAAGAGACGTTCCGAGACGCCAGTGCAGAAGAATACACTCGGCAGAAGGTGAAGAAGAGTGGAATATTGAAGCGGAATGTTAAACGAAGATGGAAGAACGTCTAGTGAAAGAATGCAGATGCGCTCGAGGATGGCGTGACAGCGCTTCGGCAAGGTCTTCTAGCTTGCAAAACCTAGCGACGGGATTGACGATCGCGCAGGATCCTGGAGGCATGATCTAAGAATTGATTCTGGTTCCGTTTGGCGTAATGCAGAATCGAGGAAAGGAAGAAACAGGAATAGATTTATATATAATATAAAAATTAGTGTGTGTTGTGTATGTGTGCGTGTGCGTATGTAAGTATGTGTGCATTAGGCACGTGAAATGGCCTACTTCAGCAGGATTTAGTTTTAATTTAGTGAAATATCAGACGAGAGAATATAAGGGAGTTTCGTAAATTTATCGTTATTTATTGAATTCACCAAGATGGAAGGTACAGCCGTGCAGGTGCTCCACAGTGTCCTTTAAAGCAAGATTCATTTAAAGGAAGAAAAGACTAAGTTCGATATTACATTTGATACGCTGTGGGTTAATTTTAAGATTATCTTTAAGGAAAATTTTCACAGGTGTGAAAACCGACACTAAACGACCATTGAAGCGTAAAGCTAAACCCTACCGTGCCATCCAAAAGAGTAATTATGCTCGAAAAGTAATTCTGCACAAAGTTACGTATTACTCGAGTAATTTTTTTTTCGCGGCGTGAGAAAGTGCGTGCGTTTTTATGAGTATCATAATGTACGCTATGATGACTCACGAGAGGCGATTTTTTAACGAGGTATTTTATAATGACGATATATAATAGAGAAAAAAAACAGTGGCAAAAACGAGGATCGATGGACTCTGCTAATTGCGGACACGGATAATTAATACGTGCGTGTAAATCTAGAAGAACGACACGTATGTATACGGTGTTTATAGAATGCCACATATCATGGCAGAAAATCACAAAATTTAAGTATAAATAAATATGTATATGTGTGCATATATATATATATAATTATATATCTATTATATGTATATATTATATATATAATATACATATATAATTATATATATAAAATTTAGAGAGATGTAGGTAATGAATAATTGACGACACTATAGATAAATTATTGAGAATGTTGTATTTTTGCTGATATTTTTATACGTGAGCGAGCACGTTTATCTCGCATTACTAGCGATCTATCCGCGGGCGTCCGTTCTGTTAAAAATCGATGCGCCGTTGTACGACAATTGATCAGCACCTTTTAGTCGTCCGCGATTAGAGTGACTTCGCGATGTATAAGAGATTGAAAGTTCCTTTGCCAATCTTATGACAGAGCTTTCACGCGCTCAATTAGTTTTTATTCGCTAGTTTTAGCAACTCCATGATTTCTCGTGGTATTTATATATTTCTTTTAGGGTAAAAGAGTAAGGCTGCTGAAAGTAGAATTATTCTAGGGCTGTCGGAAGAGCGATATGAGTGTACAGTTTTTGTTGTCCAGTTGTGAGTCCGTATAACTTTGCTCTCTCGTTACGTATTACTAAGCGAACGCAATGACTCAAAACGATAATTTTCGCACGACAATAGGGCGTTTCTCGATGACATCGCAGATATTGCGGTTTCGAATGTACAGACGAACATTATATATATATATAAATATATATATATTATATATATATATATTAGATGATGTATATACAAATCTTATTTTTGGCCAGTGTGTGATACAAAAGTACCTGGTGTATTTTTTGCGACGTATTCGAGAAAGCCCCTAACAGGATTATACGGGATTTCTTAATTGTTCCACAAATTATGATTTAAATTAATTGTAAATAATTATTCATATGCAGTATATACAGTAATGCAGTAGGGATGAAAACACGTGAAAGGATATCTAATTAGTATCATGTATAAATCATTAAAAAATCGACCTATTGAGAATACCTTTTTCCTACTTCTTTTATGTATTCTTTTTATGTTAGATATCTAGAAATTATGTCAAGAAATAATTATCTTTATTACTTATATGTAAATAAGAACAAAGATCGTTAGATTCTTCAGATTGTTGAATTGCTGTACACGACGCATTTAACGGAGCGCCCGGGGCAAACAAAACAGGATAATTAAACGAAGATGCAGTCGATTTAACTGCCGCTGATAGAGCGATCTTTCGAAAAAAAAATATATCGTCGATTTCGTTATATTATAAATAGAGCGTTTGGCGTCGTGCTTGCTATGATCCTTGTTCTTGTTGCCGTCTGCTTATTTTTAGACTATCGCGGCCGCAATACGTACACGGATCACGCAGCGCATAGTGCCAAGAGATACGACAAATCGGCGAATCTAGAGTGAATAATATTACGTAAGAATCAATCGGCCGAAAATATTCTAAATCAATTAGCCGCAGTCTAGATTTTAATTTAGTATTATTAGTATAAATTTCTGTAGATAATTCATTCGAATGTATCGATGTCTCTAGTGGATCTTGATCTCGAGTGGATCTTCGTTTAAATAAAGAAAAAAGAAAGATTATTAGAGGAAGATATCTACTATCGTGGAACATTAGCGTATATCGTTTTTGACCATAAATACGCTCTGTAAATAGTCCCTGTCTTTTTTCAGATATGTAATTAGGATTCTTAGCATTCTATTT
The DNA here is from genome assembly GCA_011636635.1 of Tetramorium simillimum. Lineage (NCBI taxonomy): Eukaryota > Metazoa > Arthropoda > Insecta > Hymenoptera > Formicidae > Tetramorium > Tetramorium simillimum. The sequence goes on along the minus strand of VBVQ01003442.1, from coordinate 2,436 downwards.
GCGCAATCTTTTGCATCAAATTGTTTTGATTTTAATCCATTTCGCAATTCTTCAATTTCCATTTGTACATAATTATATAATATTAAAAGAATTTTAAGAAAGGACTCAGACGTGAGATTATTGAATTTTGCAACGTCTGAAAAATTTATCGTGTCGCAATATATTTACGTCGTCAGAAGCAAAATTATTTGATGCAACGGAATGCATGTTCTGAATTGCCAATTTGTGATTACGACGAATTTATCTCTTCTCTCCTGCGCGCAGAAAGAGCGAACGTCCCAAAATGTCAGCTTCGTCAAAGTATAAAAATGCCTGAGGGACTAAAGTCGACGATACTTGATGCGCTATTATCCTTCCTACGATTGTTCGCGTGAAGGCGATGCCATAACGACGCGGTTGCATATAATAAAATTTATACCAATTAAATGTAAACGGGAAGATTGATTTGTTAAACTTTGTACGGCGGTAATTTTATGCATAGCGCGTCCGGCGTTTGTTGTAACGAGGATCGAATTGCAAATAAACGATATATTTCGTATTAGAAATATGCTACCTCAAAGAAAGCGTTCCTATATTTCAGTGTATATAGGTACGTATATGTGGCGAAATTCGCATCACAAAAAATGCAATCTGTAAACTGGATTCTCTTTCAATCGCGATGGATAAAACTGTCGAGAAGATTCTTCATATAGATTTATTTTTATTCATACTCGATTCATCATTAGGCAATGACGAATTTTCACAGATTTGCATTGTGTGTTTTTAAATGACTTATCGGAGAACATCAATTTCTTGCTTTCTCACAATAAAATTAAATTTTACAAACAAAAATTTTAAAAGCTGTACTAAAAGAGAAATTCTGTGTTCTTTTTAATCTTTCGCAAATCGAGCAATTTTGCTCACTTTTTTATAAAAAGAAATGATTAAATTAAAGATTTGATTATGACAAGTTACATAAAAAGAATGCGAATTTCAGCCGTACGTTGAACATGAGCGATCAACAAATCTCGAAATTGAGAAGGATTGTAGAATATATGTATTATATATATATATATGTACACTTGAATAATTGTGATACTTGGAAATAAGTAGGTACGTTTTTGCTGTACTATGTTGCATTTGGTACTTCTTTATCTTCATTTCGAAGATGAACCCTTTCATCCAGTCACATCCAGAAAAACTGGCTCATGATAGATAATAATTTGAGCACTATGCAAACATGTACATACTTGCTCGGTCCTTCATTAATGTTAGCTCTTTCAGTGCAAATTATAGAGCAAATCTTTAATGCCGAAATAATGCCTTCGTCTTTCGAGTTAATAAACTTAGAGGATAATTTGCTGTAAGGTAAGTGACGTGAAAGCCTTATATATTGTGAGATAAATAACAACACACGAGATACATTGTAGATGATTATTTGTATTTGTACACAATACTATATAACAACAAGGAAAATACTGAATGAGAAACAGATGCCTTATTTGGTGTATCACACGGGCGCAAGCCAAAAAAACCATGTCGCAATAGAGCATCTCTCCCTCTCTCTTTGTTGACTATATAATTTAATACTCGTTACCAGTAAGGAGAAAAAAAACTCTACACAGACTATATTAATGAAACATATATGTCCTCGGTTTTTCCCCCTCTCGGTCTACTCGAAACTGCTCTCGCGTATCGTTTAAACATATACAATTACGAGTTACACAAATAAGTGGAATATTACAGACTATCCTTACTTTATACAATACTTGAATTTTATTTGTAATGAGCACATACTCTGCGCGTATCAGACACTTGCGTAAATAAGGAGTAATAACTCGTGGAAGGAATCGCGCGAGTTTACTTATTCGGTTGATTAAGTAGTAAATAGTACTGGCTCTTCGTCTTGTGCGAATTTCAGGCAATTTTCAATTCTTCTCTTGCAAGATATAGATCATAGAAAAATATATGGATTGCATATATGGCGAAAGTTTTTCTCCCAATAATAATACCCGCCTGGTGCTGTAAAGCTACACTTGCGTAAATTCGTTTAAATTTTTACTTTCATAATAATCACTTACGCGTTAACGCGTTCGAACTTTTCTATTAAACAACATTCTCTCTTTTTTTCTTTTTTTTAACCCTTCGTGTACATACTGGGTGGTTATCATCCATAACTAAAATTCAACGCTCTGTACCTTTTAAGTACCGTAATAAATGAAACTAGTGTCACCTAATTGTAGTTTGGGGTCTTAACTATGCTTTGATTCCAATCTGCTAGCAAAATAAGCGTTAGTTAGCTTTTGACAGTGAATGTTAGGTGGTTACTACCCCGTTTGATATTCTAAATAAATATACATTTTTCAGAGATGACTTACGAGACAATTTTTTCTTTAAAGATAAACAATTCAACAATAAAATATTAAATTTGTACTTAAAAATAATAGAAATTACAAT
>VBVQ01003440.1:463-18768 GCA_011636635.1 Tetramorium simillimum | reverse complement strand
CCCCCCCGGCAATGTAACTCACCGCTCAACTTAATCGACATTATTATATAACGCAATACAGATCCTGTGAATCAAAGTTTGCCTTCTCAAGTTTTTTCCTCGATCTCTTGATGAGATTTCTTTTCTTCGGAATCGAGACATTCCAAAATTCATAAATATAGAAAATCAGTCAAAGTGAAGAAGTTGACGTTAATGGGATTGAAGTTGTCGATGAAATCGTAGATTTTTAGGAAAAACGATTCAAACGCATAATGACTAGTGTCAATAATTGTTTGAACAACTGATTTATGACAGCGTTGACTGTTTTTATAATTTACTGAAGATTAACGAAGCTTCAAGCGAGGAAGTCTCAGTATGTAACTATTTTGTTCGCATTTGCTTCACTCTCACTACATTTCCCAAGTTCTTCAGGAAGTTCTTTTCACTTTTCTTCCGCTACGTTTCGCGCGATCTTGAAACGAATTTGTCATCGTGATCGCACAAAGGATTTCGTATCTTGTCCTTCCCGTTCCCTGGTCGAGCGAATAAAGATTGAAAAACGAAGAGACGGATTTTTTCTAATGGGGCGAGATCGTCAGAGGGGTCATCCGCACAGTTTCCGACAGTTTCTCGTGTACGTGTATCGCGTGCTTCTGTCTGTGTGTGAGCTTCGCGTGGGCGCTGGCGCCGGCCGTTCATTCCGCGTGCATCGTGGAGCTTTATAGATTCCCGGAGCCGAAGCGGAGGTTTCTGCGTAATTCCGTGGCCTCCAAAAAATTGCGGCGTCACACTCGATCCTCCTTCGAATCACCGCTGTCTACCGAGGGGGACGAAGAAGAAGAATTAGATTACGGCGGCGGCGATCGCGCGCGGGCGGCAAAGGTCGGTGACTTCGATACTCATAATCGCGGTAACGACGGGTGCCTCTCGACCGCGAAATTTACGACGTTATTTCGCGTCGCAACCTTTTATTGAGGGACTTTCGAGGAGCACTGAAATGTGAGAATTAAGAGATTAAAGCTGATAATCCGGTGTATTTCTGCCCCGTGTTGAAAAGGATTTTTTTTTTATACAGCCTGAAAACAATTGTTCTCCGCATTGTTCTCCAAATGTTCTAACGCTTTTTTAACATATCAGCTTGGGAAATTATTCCATCTGGAAAAATCAAAAGATTTTCTTTAATGTAACAATCCCTGTTTCGTCGTTTTAAGGACGTTCTCTCAACCTTATTATTTAAAAATCACTTTTCTTAGAGTGTCCTTGAAATTTGTACCATTCGTCAATTTAAAGGTCCTCTATACGTGGCCGAAAGCGCAACATTTATTGCGGGGTTAAAATTTGAGATATTCGACCTTAAAGTTTCAATTTTTAACATAGGAAATTTGAGATGTTCGACCTTAAAGTTTCAATTTTTGACATAGGAAATTTGAGATATTCGACCTTAAAGTTTCAATTTTTTACATATGAAATTTGAGATATTCGACCTTACTCTAGTAGCACGTGTTGGTTTTTTATACGTTTCCTAAACGTTTCTAATATTTTAAATACGTTTAGGAAATGTATATAAAACGTATATAAATCATCATGTGGTACCTGGGTAAAGTTTCAATTTTTAACATAGGATCCATATGAGTGTTTCTCTACAAAACGAACATTTAATGCATCATATACTAGTTTTTAAAAAACATTCTAAAAAACTTTTTTCACAATCACAATATGAAAACTTTTTTCACAAACAAAGTGTCCATTTTGTAGAGACCATTCACATGGATCCTTTAGGAAACGTATAAAAAACCAACACGTGCTACTAGGGTAAGGTCGAATATCTCAAATTTCATATGTTAAAAATTGAAACTTTAAGGTCGAATATCTCAAATTTCCTATGTTAAAAATTGAAACTTTAAGGTCGAATGTCTCAAATTTTAACCCCGCAATGAATGTTGTGCTTTCGGCCACGTATAGAGGACCTTTAAATTGACGTATGGAGTAAATTTCAAGGACATTCTAAGAAAAGTGATTTTTAAGTAATAAGGTTGAGAGAACGTTCTTAATCCAATTTTTATAATTTTACGTATTTTATATAAAAAATTCTTTGTCCTGCGCCTTTTTCGGCCAAGTCAATCGAATAATAAGATACTCTATGTCCGTAGGAGATCGTAAGCACGCGTGGATACGTGCGTCTCGAATTACTTACAAGTTCTTCTATGTGCCGAGAGCATCCAATAACGACGATCCAATCCTTTTGACAATAAAGCATTATTTGCCTTTTCAGCTGAATAAATGATCTGATACACTTCCGGACCTTCGAAAATCACAAAAAAGATCACTTATGGAATCGGACGAACGCGCTTTTAGAAGTGCGTGACTAAAATAAGGCAGCCGGATTGGGCGCCTAATAAAATATACATATAATATATAACTGTGTAATAAATAAATATAAAATATAAATTATTTAAAAATATTTTATATCTACTCCTTAAAAAGATTAGTTTCTTGTATATGATGTGTTTTTTTTTGCAATTTTCTCAAACCAGAAGACCTTTATTAAAGATTAAAATCAATATTGAAGGGTACTTTTAGTGTCACAATAAATACAATTAAAAGAAATCTGTTAAAAAATGAAAAAAAGGATCGATCATTGTCTAAGCTCGTATTGAAATTATAGTAATTCATTAACGAGTCAATTAAATCAAATTTATTCATTTAAAAACAAATAAAAATAATAAGATTATTCTTATTTTTCTAATTGTTTCTAAGCTAAATTGCACTTTATTCGAGTTTCTCTGGTCTTATTATTGATAAAATTAGTGTAACTCAAGTAGTATGCCGGTTTTATACATGTTTAGGATACGTTTATATATTTTAGATATGTTTAAGAAATATATATGCATATAAAACATATGTGAACCATCACACATTTGCTAAAATCCAATTTTCTTTTTAATAAAAATTTTAATTAAAATATATAAAAATAAACTTTAGTTTTCAGTATTCCGCCGTATCTATATCAAACACACATATGAATCTATTTCTTATCTTTTTCTTTAATTATTCTTTTTATTATAAAATTAGATTAGATATGTTGCTTTCACTTTTTTAAAATGTTTGCCCATAAAAATGTGTGTATATGAATCTGTAATATGTAAATATCTATACATGAATGTCCGCAGTGTAATGAGCTCGGGTCCGTGAGTTCGCTAAGCCCAAACCCAGGTAGAACAAGAAATCACAAAAATGTCAAAATGACTGCAAAAAGTCATTTTATTGCTATTTTCGCGTTATTTTAATGTCAATATGATGTCATTATAATTTATGTTCTACTTGGGAATGACTGTGCGAATCAGTAATCCCTGCGGAAACCTTTTTTCTTTCCTGTAAAAAAAAAACATCCAACCAGTAAAAGCTCGCCTATTCGGCAGAAACTTTTTAGATCAGTTCTTTTTAGCTGAACTTCTCGCAATTTTCTCGTTCATCTTCCATTTTCTCTCCACAAGAAAATGAAAAAGAAAGAAGAAAAACGAATAGCGTGAGAAGCTACAAAGAACGAACTATTTGAATGTAAGAAAAACGCTTCGTGGCGTCATCTGTGTGGTAACTCGATCAACTCGCACGCGAGATTTATCCCTCGAGCAACATGCAGATGGCTCGTCGAGCGGGGAAAAAAAAAGGCAGCCCTTCCGTCCCGCGCGTCTCGTACTTCGCACCGAGCCATCGCTTCGCATTTATCGTCAACAACCCGAAGAGGCAGTCTCGCAGCTATATCGGGACTTGTCGCGGAACAACGTGATCGAACGGCGCCGAGAGAGAGAGAGAGAGAGAGAGAGAGAGAGAGAGAGAGAGAGAGAGAGAGAGAGAGAGAGACGCACCAGGTAGCAACGCGACCGGAGAGAGCAACGCCGAGGATTCGCGCGAGGGGACTGCGACGACCCTGCTAGACGCCACACCGAATCGACGTTGCAGCATCTACGATCGAAAAGGTAATCAATTGTTCGATCACAATTACGCCCGGCCGACGGACAGTGCGTCGCGCGGGACGCGAGGACGTCGACCGATCGTCCGCGGGACATAAATAATAAAACGGGATGACGAAGCGACGGGAATAACAAATGATAAAATGGCGAATTTTAGTCGCGCGAAGGAAGGTTAGATCGGACGGATTTTAGCAACAATGCGGGCACGATCATCCGTCGGCCTCGTGCGGGGAAACGATGTTTCCACGTGGTTGGAGATATTTTTCCGATCGTTTTCCAATTGGAAGTCGTTGAAGGGCACGAGATTCGCCGATGATTCTTACACGACGTTTTTGTACGGTTTTTCACATGTATCGCAAAATGGATGTCAGTTAGGTCTAGGTGCACGTGTATTGTAAAATTCAATTCCTCCCGTGACCGTTTTCAATGTAGATTAACTTCGGTCTCGATTTAACTTGCTTTTCCTCGTTGGCAAATAACGGCTGGGAGAACATTGAGTCAACATTGAGTTAGCCTTGAGTCAATATCGAAGATATCAGTCCGCTGTCTTTTCGACCAATTATTTCTCACTAGATCATTCCTTTCTAATTCTAAGAATTAAAGTTAATTTGCATTGATAGGAAGGATATTAAAATCTCTTTATTGGTTTTCCTGTTATTATTTTTTAATCTTTTTTTATACATATATAGAGCTTTAAACTATCGTCAATATATGAAATAATTTCAAAATAATTTTTATTTAATTTGAATTTTACTTAAGACGCTTTTTCTCTTAAGAAAACTAACTTAAGACTCTTCTAGAAGTGTCTAGAAGTGACTCAAAGACTTAAGGTCTAAGCAGAATGGTTGACTTATCATGTTTCTTATCATGTTTCACTTATCTTATAATAAGCAACGAAGATAGAATGACGCTCAAAGCGAATGCAGCCAAAGACTGGAATGTCGCATTAATGGTGCATTCCCCAAAATACCATCTAGAAGTATCTTGAAAAGAGTCTGAGGCTCGATTCTTGAATTCGTATGAAAAATTTTCGCATATGAAAACGACGCTGTGCGATCACTGATTTTTGTATACCTTTTAAATCTCAAATTATATATCAAGTCAGTGACCGCGCAGCGTTATTTACATGTGCGAAAATTTTTCGTACGAGTTCGAGAATCGGGCCTCAGACTGTTTTCAAGATTATACTTCTAGATGGTTCTTGGAGAATGTGCCATGAATGTGACATTCCGATCTTTGTCTTCGAGCTATTTCTAGAGGACTCTTGGAGAAAGTGTCTTAAGTAAAATTCAAATTGAAAGAAAATTATTTTGTAACCTTCTGAAAGCATTATCTTATTTGGCCTATTCAATAAAACCTGTTTTTTTTGTGCAGATGCCTAACATAAAGCTGCAAAGCTCCGACGGTGAGGTGTTCGATGTCGACGTTGAGATAGCTAAATGTTCGGTCACCATCAAAACCATGCTGGAAGATCTCGGCATGGATGAAGATGAAGAGGAAGTTGTACCCTTGCCGAACGTGAATTCTGCAATTTTAAGAAAGGTTATACAATGGGCTACGTTTCACAAGGACGATCCACCACCCCCAGAAGACGATGAAAACAAAGAGAAGCGTACTGATGATATCAGCTCTTGGGATGCTGACTTCTTAAAGGTAAATATCTCTGGTAGCTGAAAAAACATAATATTATACAAATGTATATATTGTGTATTATATTATTTTGTTATTTTATGTATACATATATAATATGAAAAAATAAATTTTCATAATATATAATTTTTAAACATTATCAAAAATATTAGATTCTTCTATAAATTCTTGTAATACAAATGTTTTTTTTTTTTTCATAGGTGGATCAAGGAACCCTCTTCGAATTGATTCTGGCAGCTAACTACCTCGATATTAAAGGACTCTTGGATGTAACGTGCAAAACTGTTGCTAATATGATCAAAGGCAAGACGCCCGAAGAGATTCGTAAAACATTCAATATTAAGAATGACTTTACGGCTTCCGAGGAAGAACAAGTACGCAAGGAGAATGAATGGTGCGAGGAAAAATAGATGAAATCGCGATTTCTTATGATGAAATTTCTTAAATGTTAAACGATTCATCAATGCGTTACTAGGATGTCGAACTTAATCGGAGCTACATTACTTCTACTTCAATAAATTTCCCTCCACTGGCAGTATCTTTATCAAAGAAGGATTAAAATCTCAATTAACTGGTCAAAATCAAATAACATTGTATGAACATATACCTTGTAGTTCCATGTGTTATTTATTTCAATTAAATAAAGATAGATTAATTGTGAGTTAAATTAGTTCATGAGATGTACATTTACACACTTCATTCTTTAAAATCTTCATCTTTTCGGAAATACAATTTCAACTTTGACTCTCATTTGCTGCAAGCTTCTAGTATATGATTAGACATCGCTAATAATTTTATATAGTATAATATAATAATATTTAAGAGTACATTGTGTATACATGTGGTTTAATGATATTAAATAAACTTAAAAATAATTATTTATATCTTTATACTTTCTACTACTTTACCTTCCAAATCCTTGAAAACTAGCTAAATTTTAAATATAAAAGGTTATTGATTAACTAACTAAATTTTATAAGTTACAATTCTTTTCTTGTGACTTGCATTTTTTCTACACGTGATTTATGGTGCGTTTGGGAAAACGCTATCAGCATTAGTCTATCTTTGTTCTATTTTTAGTGAACAATAAAGATGGACTGAGACTGATAGCGCTAATAGCGTCTCCCTGAACGCACCGTTAGCACAATGGTAATATTGCAAGTTGAGAACCCACATTTTCTAACCTCAACGTCAAAACATAACCTACAGCTAGGATCAATATGAATAATGTTTACTATCTCCCAATTTTATCTATTTCTATTACAAAAAGATTTTACTAACATATATTTGATCGCTAAAGAAATACATTTAAAAAAAATAATGCTAGTGGAACGTTAAATCTTCACTATGAATCAAGCAAGTGAGTACTGATATAATTATTTATATGTAATTATAAAGATTTGTTTTGTTTATAGTAAAAAGCAACATTGATTTTTAAATGCATTTATAATACATAATGTTATTTATCTTTTCGATTTTCTAACATCCTTTTAGCTCATGATACTAAAAGACTGAAGGTACAAAATGATCTGCAAGCTTTACACAATGTATGCAATTGGTTTAATCTGGATAAACCAGCTATAGAGTATCATGACTTGGAAAATGTTAAAACTATAAGTTACAAAGAACTGAAATTGTCAAAAGAAATAGTTTCTAATCATTTGAAATGTATAGAGTATCCTGAATTTATTGGTATCGACTTTGACATCTCAGAGTTCTGCGTGCCTTCTTTAATGCTTGGGTAAAGTACAATTATTTTTAGTACTTAAAATACAGAGATGTATTTAATTATATGTAGATAATTTGTTATTATGAATATTTATTTTGGAATCATTTTTTGGCAGGATCCTCGACAGCGGACATGCTTTCTTCAATGTACCTACAGATCCCTTGGCATATACAGAGATATTGGCATCTATAAAAGCAAAATATATTTTCACAAGATCAGTAAAACCCAACAGAGAAATTATACGTCAATTTGATATTCACGAACAGTCTGTATATTTAACAAAATTAATAGACGTCCAAGAAAATATCAATAATAGAAAATGGTATCGTTTTGCATATGCAATTACCACTTCCGGATCAACTGGAATACCGAAAATTATCAAAGTGCCCCATCTCTGTATATTGCCTAATATCACGGATTTAAGGAAAATCCTGGATGTAACGAACTCTGATAAAATCGCACAATTAACAAATTTTACCTTCGATCCTAGTATTATTGAAATTTTTTTAAGTCTTTGTTGTGCTGCAACTCTGTTCATGGTTTCGACAACATTGAAGAATGAGGCTGACAGGTGAATAAACATTAATAAATTAATGCTAAAAAGAAGTAAGATAAAATTCACAGTATAGACATAAATAATTTTTAGGCTTTTAGAGAAAATATTTTATGCTCGTGTAACAGTTCTTCAAATCACTCCATCGCTTCTCTTCCATCAGTGGTCCAGTAAACGCTTGAGAACAACAATCTTGGACAAAGATTCTGAACTAAGAGTTCTTCTTTTGGGTGGTGAACCATTTCCTAGCATGAAACTGCTTTCGGAAGCAATTCATCCGCGGAATATGGCACGATTGTTTAATATTTATGGTATAACCGAAATATCGTGTTGGTCTAGTATCAAGGAAATCGTCAAAAACAGTGTAGGTGAGCCTTCTCTAGGTGAACCTTTATCAGAAACTGTATTTCAAATCAGGAATGAAGATAATGAAGTAATAATTAAAGGCGATGGCACTCTTTATATCGGTTAGTTTTTAAATGATGTTTTTTATATTTACTTTTGTATAAACTTTTTTTCACATACACATCTTTAATAGGAAGTACTACAAGGATTTGTATTGTTGGAGATGAAACTGAGGAAGATTTAAATAAACCAGTTTTTCGCGATACTGGCGACATTGTTTCAGTAAGTTTCTATTAGTAGAGAACAAATTTTATTTTGTTCCAAGATTGTTTTTAACAACGAGAACCTTCAAATTTGTCACTTCTTTTTTTTTTAGGCAGATGATCATCATAGAATATTTTATAGAGGAAGACGGAATAATATTATAAAAAGATTTGGAAATAAAGTAAATTTGCGAGAACTCGAGAGAGTCACAACGGAATTAAGCTTTGTACGAAACTGTGCTACGTTTTGGGACGCAGAGAGCCACAAATTATATCTATGTCTATCTACTAGAGATACGAAAGAAGAATTTTTTAAATTGAAAAATGATATAATGTTGCACTTAAAGATATTACCAGCGATCTACAAGCCTGATAAGATCATTATAGTAGAGCATTTTAACTTTACTTCCAGTGGAAAGATTTGTCAGGCATCACTAAGAGAAATATGTAAAAATTTCGAAACAGAAATTATTAACGTAAATGATTTGCACATTAGTACGAACGAAATATTTGAAAATTTGTGGAACAATCATATAAAATCTAAAGACGCTGGGTTTTTAATGTCAGGCGGTACATCAATATCAGCGCTTCAAATATCAAATGCTACCGCTCAAGCCTTTAATATGGAATTTCCTGAATTAATTGGAATGTTGCTAAAAGACTTAACATTCGATGAATGCGTCCATTATATCAAAAGTACTTTAATTAACCGAGATTGCGATAAGACTGTCAATCGTTCCATCAATATGTCTCTTAATGATAATCTTCCCAAAGAAATATTTACAGAAGATAATGTAATAAAACCATTGCAAAAGAATTTTCCATTATTGTCAGATGAGAAACATTCTCATCAGTGGTACAAATGCAGGGGGAGAACGTATGGCGATGCATTAATAAAAGAAGAAAATATCAAATCTTTCTTAGAAAATATATCAAACATTGAAGTATTAGCAACTTATAATTTGCAAAAGTGCGTCGATGCCTCGCCAACTATATTCCGTTATTCCATGTAAGAGAATAAAGAAAATTATTTTTGAATAAAACATATACAGCATGATTCTTAATTAATACTTTTGAAAGTAAATTTAAAATCCAAAATAATATATATATATAATCTATCGTTTGTTAATTTTTAGAGTAGAATTGTACGCAACAATTGGTTCACATTCCGGCATTATATGTACTGTTAATTTGCTAAAAACCGACAGTGCGCCATATGAAATAAAATTGCCAGACAGAATAGAAGCTTCCGTTTTAGTCCTAGCCGATTTTCGCGGGATTGTAGGTAAGTTTTGTATTAATATTGCAATTTAACAAGTGATATGATGAATGTTTTCAATCGCAGGCTGTTACAATGGATATATTTACTGTATCCATTTAAAAACTAGTGACATAATTTGGAAGTTTCAAACACAGGATATGGTTAAATGCACGGCGATAACATGCATGCAAGGTAGCAAGATATTTGTGGGTTCTTACGATTTCTATGTATATTGTCTTTCGCCAGAGGTAATTATGACATTATTAATTCAAGTACTATTATTATTATTTATGTCTCGATGTTATTAGTTAAAATTACGATAAATTAATTATCTGTTTTATTTGTAAAGTATATTATCCTATAGGATGGTACTCAAATCTGGAAAACAAAAGCAAGCCATGGTGGAATTTGTGCTACCGGGTGCTTGCATCAGCAATCAACTTCGGTTCTTTTCGGGACATTAGATGGCTCGTGCCTGGCTTTACAGCAATCCTCCGGACGTATCATATGGAAACGTAAATTGCAGGATCCAGTATTCATTGCGCCTGTTGTCCTTCGGAGTGGATATACCTTATTTTGTTCTGTAGCTGGAACATTGTGTTGTTTCGACATCGAAACTGATTGCCAGGTAAATGTATTTTCCACGTTTTTTTCTTCCTTTTATATTTCACTTAATGTATTCCATTGACTTTTCTTATTTATTATTAGATGTGGCGGTACGAAATACACGGTAATGTATTTTCGTACCCTGTGATATGGACTTCCAAATCTACGAACGATGAGTATGTCATACTGGCTAGCCATAACAAAAATCTGTATTGTCTAGAAATGCCACAAAGAACGGAAGAAAATGAGCCAAAAGTGAGATGTATGTTACAATTGCAGTCGCCTATTTTCGCAACTTCTTGGTGCGAAGACAGATGTGTGTTTGTGGCATGTACAGACGGCATCTTTAAAGTATTCGATCTTCTAGAAGGCAAATTGTTAGCGACCAAGCAACTTCCCGGCGAAACATTTTCCTCGCCAGTTGTTCACAATGATCTCGCAGTCTTGGGATGTAGAGACAACAATTTGTACGTTTTAAAACTTAGTTAAATAAAATACGATGAAAATTCACACTGAACGTGATTATTCGCATCCTTAGATTCCTCGCATCCTTCGATTTTTAAACTAATCGAAATTGCACAGATACACGGTTAATACAATATCGTTTATTCCATTCAGTTCTCCTGTGTTACAAGTTGATGGATAATGATGTATCCGTTGCAGTTGAGACAATTGTTCATTACTTATACCCGTTTCCCCACCAGATTTTCGTACGTAATATAAAATTGCGTGTGCTCATCGTGATCCATGAGGGAGTGCAAACAAAACGTGAATCTAGGAAAACGGCTGATTCATTTTTTTTTCCCCGACGCACGTACGCCGTTAATTAATTGATCAATGTGCATGCAAGTGTTCACGCTCATCCCCATCCTTTCCTTACTAGATACAAATAATGATTTATTATGCAAATGAAGTATTCCAGATCTCAAGCTCACACGAAACAACAATATTTTAACGACCATTTCTCTCCATTTTCTCATATTTATATATATATATATATGTGTGTATACATCTTTTTGTAATATATATAATATATACTATATAGATGTATAATATATCTATAATGAAATGCTTGGCCGCTCCGGATAGCCTTCTTCGTTTCAAAGTTTTGGTATCGACCTTCGTTTTTTTTTTCGTTTTTTTGCCCTTCCACTTGCCGTTGACTTTGTCTCAAGCGTGTATGAGCATGCGACTTCCCTATTCCTAACTTTGTTTTTGAACGTTGAAGATACCTAATCGTGCTATCGATAGTTAAGATCTGTTTCCTAAACGAGCGTATTTTTAACGAGAAAAACGGATGTGGAAGATGAAACATAGTTACAATCATATACGCGAGTACACATCGAATAACGCATTATTTATATATATATATCTTGCTACCCCTAATTTTGCTACACGGTCAATAAGGGATAGTTATCAATGGAATATTTTTGCCCGCCATTTAATAATTCGTATAAAACTAAATCATTATTCGACTTTGTTCGAAACGATAAATGCAACTTAAACAACCCAAAATTAATATTCAAATATTGATAAATTTTTCTAGATTCACAATAACCGAGACTTTTCAAAAGTATCTCTACGGTTATAAGAATTATCAGTGCTAATCTAAACAGAGATATGAGACTTACATTGTACGGTTAATCAATTGTCAGTTCAACAATTGTATTGTAGCCTTTTGTAGCAACAGTTGCTACAGTACCTGTGAGTTTTTTTTTGTACAATTTAATCTGCCGATAAACGTTTCACTTACTCCGATACATTAAAATATGGTACATAAGTATTGTATACACGCTGTGACGGACGTCTCAATTATCTTTATTTCATTCCTTTATTATTATTCTCTGTTCGAATATGTATATTGGCAGATTGGATTCATGTTTTGTGTAAAATATAAATTTATAAGAGGATCTAACCTTATATAATCCCGTTCGAAATCGTAGAAATAGAGTCCGAGAGTTCTTTTCCAGTGAATGCGGAGGATTCGTGCTTTTCGGATAAAGACTGTGTCGCAGGAACAGCGGGACGAGGTTAGGAGGGTGATAAGACAGAGAGAAATTTGATAGAGATAATTTAGCCAACTCTGCTTTCGTTTTTCATTTCTCTATCAAAGAGAATTTATATAATTAGGCACAGGTCTGCTCGCAGCGTGACTTGTTCCGTGGTATCTGCCTTGAGACACTGTCGCATGCCGACGCAGTCGGCAATCGTCGAACGATGTTTCCTTTTTTATTCGAATACGCGAGTACACTGGGCGCTTCGATTTCCTCGTAATGTTGTGATGTATATGCATGCGCGCATTTCGTGATTACGGTTACTGATCCTCATCGCCGAGTTCATGCTTGACCTTATTAAAATCAAATTCCTCGCCGGTGGCGCGCTTGAATATGTCGAGCACGTCTAAGCAGGTGGTCTCAAAGTGCGTGGTTGCGTCGTAGCTAGTGGATATGAATATCTGGCTGTTGAGTCCATCGTCCACCGGCACCATGTAGTCGGAGATGCTGATAAACTTCTGCTTAACCGGACCGAGTAGGTCGAGACCGGGCTTAATCTCGGCTTCCGGATTCTTCGTTTCCACCGTGGTTGAGACCATGGCGATAAACCAGCCTTTTGCCGCAACTTGATGAGTGTGCGATACGAGAGACACATATATATCGGAATTACGACCGACCTATGGAAAGAAAAATTTAATTAAAAATATAAGAAGCTATAAAGCGTTCAATATAGAAGATAAAGAAGATATAAAGCTTATAATATCATAACACGTTCACATCTATGCGATTAAATGACTTGAAAAATTTCGTTTTAGATCTTAAAATTGAGAAAAGTTTTTATAAAAGAAGAGACTGCATCAACGTTTATTCACATTATTGAAGTCTTTTATATTTATAGTGATTGTGATAAAATTTATAATTACCTGTTTCTGAGGAATGATAATTTGCGTGGATAATGCGTCAGCTGTATTTGGTATAGGATGATCCATGAGGCATATGCATCTTATCACTTGACCGACCTTCTTCACACGATCAGATACGTATGTAGGATCACAAAAAACTTGTTTGCATTGAGCTACCTCATCGCCGGAACGGACGCCAGCCACCTGCGCGACACAACAATTCATTTCAGTGACTAAAAGCGCATGTAGTTGCAGATGTACAGAAATACGACACTTACCTTGCCGTCTTTAATGACGATTTCGTCGATTGGCTTGTCCAGCATGTATGTGCCGCCGTAAATGGCGCTAAGACGCGCGAATCCCTGAGGAAGTTCGCCCAGACCGTACATCGGATAGAGATACGGCGATTTTCCGTACCGTGCTAAACTGTCACTGTACAGTTTGATCCTCCTGATGGTGGTTAGCGCGGTTTGGCCTATGTAGTCGTCATCCCTGATTAAAACACAGATATTAACACTCTTTAAAGATAGATGCATAAATATTTAATAAATGTATGTGTTTCAAATGACGGAGCATCTTTTACGGATCTTTTTTTTTATTCTAGTTTTATAATAAACTTTATAATAAACTACTCGCTTTATAAAATCAGCTTTCGTCACTTATTACCTGTACAGCGCTAACGCGTGTCCGGTGAAGTCCTGCGTGTTCTTATCCAGACTGAACTTGCTGTACAGTGCGCTCATGGTGTTGTTGAAGGGATCGAAGCCATCCCACGTCTTAGGGTCGTCCTCCTGCATGTTTTGCACCCACATGAGGAAGCTGCGGAATCGCCGCTTCTCAAACAGGCCCATCAGATCGCTAGACAGGGCTTCCTGCTGGTCGATCGGCACCTTCGAGATCTTGCCCGACTTGTATACATACGAGCCCTCCACCGACTTGAACTCCAAGTAACGCGTCACGCCCGTATGAATGAGCAGCTTGACGAGGAGGCCATTTGCCATCAGGAATTTGGGTATCAAGTCAACATTCCAATCTCGTCCGCGGCCATAGCTCTCGTCCGGCGATGGGGCCTTGAATTTGCTAAACGACATAATGCACGATAATTAAAAACGCATATCTACAATAATTAATCTATCTAAATTATAAATTCATGTATTACATCCTTTTAAAATGACATAATGGCAAGTACAACCCGATAAAGTGAAATTAAATGTAATTACATTTAATTAAAGTAGTTTTTTTTTGGAGTAATTAAGGACATTAAATGTCTCTCCCTGTTTTTTAATTCTCTTATGAAATTTGTCATTTTCGAAGAAATTTTTTAACTACAATAGAGTCGCGAAAATAAGTAGGAGATAAAACTGTAAAGTGTCGACCAGTTAATCGATGATTTCCATCACTCGTAATTAAAAGGTTCAAGTCGGACTTCCGTTTCCGTGGTCTTTATCTGCGTTCAGAAACCGCGACTGGGGAATTATCAGAGAAAATTATTTTTGTACGAAGCTGCCGCGGCGGCACGGTGTTAATATTCGCGAACCTGCATCCAACGCATACGTTGACAATTCGTTCGTAAATGATGATTGAGCGATATCGCGAACGCGACGCGAATCCAAGGACGGCAATTTATTGGCAGTGATAGGCGGATTAGCTGCGTACGATAATTTATTGAGAGAGCTCACGTTGCTCGCTTTTCATTATTGGTTTCCTTGTCCCAATGACGCGAGGTGCAAACCTGTAGGAGCGTTACAATATAATTATGTTCTACAGTCATCCAACTACACACAGAAAAAATATGTACCATCTACGAGTAAATATACTTGTTCTAAAAAGTATTTCGTAAGTTTATATATCCGCAAATCTATCATAAAGTCATTATAAGCATCACATTTACTTAAAACATATTTTGGACTTGTAACAAATGTATTTTAAACTATTATTCAGTAAATATTCTTTGCTGAAGAAAATTATTAGTTTTAAATAAAATAAAATAAAATAATTGCTTTTCTCGTCTGTAGAATAAATATTTTTCTGTGTGTAGTCTCTATGATCGTCCGTATCGATCAGTTTTATTTTCGTCCGGATTCATCCCGAGTCTCATTGAAATTCGTCGCTCTTAACACCGCGCAGCGGCAGCGGTTTACTCGGTAATTGCCTCTTCTCAAATGAACTTGCCCGGGTTCATTGGATTCGCATTCGTCATGAGACGTCCGCAGGTAGACGGAAAAGTCCACCAGGACTCGCGTGTCGCGACCGCTCAGCGCGCGTTTCTCGCGTTTTTTACGCGCGGCACGTAATTACGCGCAATCTTCGGAACGGTCGTCGTTCCGCTTTCCATCTGCATTCGGCACAAGTAGCAAAGTCCTCCTTCTTTCCCTCGGACGGACTTTCATGCCCACGCGCGATGCTGTACAAGGGAACATAACGGACGGGCAGCGACGGTAACAGGATATCCGCGCTTTTCAGGTGACGTCGCGCGCCCGCGCCTCTCTCGACAGAAATGCGGTCGCCCTACGAAAACGCGCGTCGGCGAAAGGACGGAAGGCAGAGGCGAGCCGAGACGCGGAGGACCCTAATCGCGAACTTCTGACATTTCATCGCGCCGCTTCTTTTTTTCCTGCGATTGTCGCAGGTCGCGGCAAGAGGAATGCGAAAAAGCAACAACCGTGCAGCAATGTTATCTCCAACATTATATCTCTTCTTTCTTATCCATCACGTGTGGAATAACGTGTCGTCCGATCGCGCCTCCTATCCGGCTCTCTTCCACTGTAACGGCAGAAAAATTCCATGAATAAATAAAATTGTCGGAATTGTTCTGCAAAGCTATTGCTAAACTTATTAAAATATCTAAACGTTTTACAACATGTTGAGATACTTAACACAGAAATACTTTCTTCCGCGTTACACCGTTCAACGTGGAAAGCAATGACAAATGGCTTTTCTACGAGATTAACTCCAGTCGGGGATCGATACGATGGCAGCTGGTATATTTAGCGTAATGCGGAAATCTCGCGGAGGAAATTGTACGTGTAACCGGAGGTGAAAAGAGATGAGGGGACGGCGAGGTAATTGCCGCGGTGAGATTGCATTTCCTACGTAATTAGTGCTGTAACGCGATAAACGTAAGAACAGAACGGTGTTTCGTTGTATCGAGTCGTCGAGAATTATGGAAAAATCGTCTCGACGATAAGCAACAAATTGACACGCGCGTAAATCGTCGCATCGCGTGTGGGTCAGGTATCTCTGTATGTACGTTGAAATGTACCGAATCATGTCGCTTTGTTGTACGCCGTCGCTTATCGCGAGTTTCTCAATAATCAAGGATATCGACAATCGTTGACAGGCAGAATCAGTTATTCGTATATGTGTGCGATAAAAAAAACGCAAATAATAAAATGCGCAAAATAATAAACAGAGGAAAATAAAAATTGCGAAAGAAAGCGGGAAGGAATAAAGAAGAATTTAAAAGAATGACGAAAAAAAGGGGAAGAAAGTAAAAACATATAAACGTAATTGCAAAGATATTAAGTGAAACATTAATCGCTCCAAAATAAATATAAATTGATTTAGTTAACCAAATAAATAAAACAAACCTAAATTAAAAAAAAATCTTAAAAATACTAAGTGCACGTTTAATTTAATTAATAAATAAAATTTTATTTTATTTTTCTGTAACTATATTTTATTGTAGTTTCATGCAAATTTTAAGTTATATAAACCGAATTTAAAATAAAACTTGGCGTGTCCGAATTGCGTCGGTGTACGTTTATCTTTTTTTTACATTTCGATAATAATTCATAGATTTGGATTTTAAATATTATTTGCAATAATATAAATTTTTTGGTTCAAAGAGATATACATGACATACAGAGAATACAAACTCCCTTTCCCATATTCCCGTATTCAAAATAAAATAAAGAACGCATGTCATTCGGAGCGAAAGGGAAGAACGACAGGTGCAGAGAGTGCAGTTCCGAGAAGCGCCAGTGCGGAATATTGCAGTGAAGCGTGAACGAAATATCGGGACGAAGATTGACGTCCCAGAGAATCGTCAAGGCGAAATCGCGACGAAGGGAATCGTCGAGGAGAATTTAGAATTTAACGCGGGGTCAAATTATTACGCGGCAGCGCAGCGACGAACGATTTCGATCGAGCGGCCCTCCCGGAGGAAAAGGGAGGGCGGAATATTCCTTTCCCCACCCCCCTCCCACCTGCTTATTTCTTTCTTACACTCGAGTCTCGAGTGTAGAAACCGTTGCGAAGGCCGACGATGTCGAACTTTCCGTTGTTCGTTCGAACCGCCCGGATAGCAACGACCGGAATTCGTAATTAACGGCGTTAGTTTCCGCTCTACAATCCCAACGTATAAATAAATCTGTTTAATTCTGTTTCCGCGCCGGGTCTCCGTCTATTCTCCCCGTCTCCTCTCCTCCCCGCGTATTTTCGCGCATTCTGAAATGCAAAAAGCGCAAAATAAATCTCCCAAGTTTGTCCCTGGCAGCTGAACCTTCTGCACTCTCCGTTCTCCTCCCTCCAACGTCAAATCGTACGTTTGTTTCATCCAAAGTGCAAAAAGTCCAGAAGGTGCAGCACGCGGTGCATCGTACGAGAACCAGAGATCGGCTAATCTCGTCGACGTCAGAATGATAATTCATTTTAATGGGCAATCTCTACGTGGAACCGGAAGTCGCGCGGCCGTCAAATCGCGCGGAACGGCCGAACGTCGTTGTCTCGAGCGATCCCTCTCTAACGCCCGAATCACACTAGCGATTCGCGATCGCGATTACGTTTGCGTCTGTTAATCAATTGGAAAAGAGTTTGCGGCCAGCGGCTCTTCTCCAATTGGCGAAGAGACGTAAACGCAAATACAATCGCAATTGCGATCGCGAGTCGCCAGTGCGATTCGGACATTACCCGTCAATCGCGGATCATCGCGCGGGGACAAGACCGAGACCGCCTTGCGTCTGCGACGCCAATTCGGGTTAATCGCGCGAAGCGGACAAGAATCGAAAGCCGCGGTGGCCACGTTCGGACGATTCGCGCGCGCGGCAGGAA
>VBVQ01003439.1:0-18770 GCA_011636635.1 Tetramorium simillimum | reverse complement strand
AGGGAGGGAGGGAGGGGCAAAGAGAAGAAACAAATATGAAAATACGGCAAACAAAAGAAACAATATGAAAATAGGTATTACATGCAAGCGCAGTGGGAAAACGCGGAAAAGCAAAGGAACAAGAATAAACGAACGAACAAAAGGGGAAGCTCTCGGCGGACTGTTTTCCCAGTTGAAATCCCCATTACAATTAATTACATAGTAATAAAGAGAAGGTGCTCGAGAACTCCGAATCGACTAACCGAAACCTCGGCTTTTTTCATTTCGCGGACGATCCCGAGGGGGATGAACAGACCGACTAAGTCGAACATAAGGGCACCTTACGTTCCGCGCTTTGCTAAAAAGGTCGTAACCGCCCTGACCGCCCACAAAACCACAGAACTTCCGGTACGACGCGTAAATTCTGATGCGGTGGACCAGCCCACTCAAAAACCCCATTTTATTTCTTCAATTTTTGAAAATAATATATCTTTTCTATATCATTTCGATACTTAAAGTTTACGAAATAAGTGGACTTGTGCTAATAAAAAAAAAAATATAATACATTAAATTCATATCTCACTTACAATGTGTTACAATTTACATTATATTATTAGCATTATTGCGCTTCACTATATATGCGTATTGGACTTGCATTACTTACAGCACTGTGAGATAAACATCATGAATATTAAGCTCATGGAAATCCGCATGAGTATTTATTGTTAATACTAGAATTTGCTGGAAATACTATCCTGCTACTTAAACGCGGTGAAGGGATCAGCTGATTCCGCCAGTTATTCTAATGTTAAACGAAACAATGTCTCTCTCTCTATCTCGCTTTCTCCCTTCGTCTTCTCCTCCTCCTCTCTCTTTCTCTCTCTGCATTCTCAGTGCGTATTCAGTGCTAAACGTGACTACTTAGTTTTGAGTTTCACCATGCTATTTGCCACCGTTTTACTGACTAGCAAACTGTTTCGAATCATAATAGTAGTTGTTGCAAATGTAAGATATGTATAAGAGAAAAAAATTGATAAATATATCGCACATTTGAAAATACTTATTAAAATAAACCAATGCCAAAATATATTAATAAATCGTAATATTTCGATTTATCAATATATTCTGCAAATCATTTTTTATTGTGGTTTAAATAATCTAATTAAGATTTTACGTACAACGCAAATGAAATACTAAATCGGCAATTCAACAGCCACGTGGCGAAATTAACATTCTCTCTGAAATGACCCTACCACATCGCCATTCACGAAAATTTACACGAGCTATAACATCTTGATTCTCCCGTTTTACATCTCGCTCTCGCAACAATCGCAATCTCGAATTGCATTATTAAGTCGGTGGCGCGGCTCCCGGGGCGCGCTTGTAATTAGTTTTGAAGCGTCATTGACGCGCCGTAAAAAAAAAAAACCTGTACAAACTACTCCGTACAAACGGAGGGAACGAATTTTACGCAGTGCTCTAGCGGCAGGCTTTCTCGAAACAGAGAGCGCCCGGCACCCCGGGCGGTGGAAGCCACAAACGTGGTAATGACAAGCAAGGGAACCCGCCCGCCGCCATCACCACCACCAGGCACCGTCACCGTCATCATCCACCCCGACGCAACGCGGCGGTTCTCTCTATCTATCTCTCTTCCCGTACTCAGAAACCACTCCCGTTTGCATAATCCCCTACGGCGAAGTTCACACCGGTCGCTCGCACGCTCCCGGACAAGAGAGGTGTCTCGACGACGACGACGACGACGACGGCGACGGCGACGGCGACGGCGACGGCGACGGCGACAGCGACGGGAGACGAGAGACGAGAGTCTTCTCGTCGTTCTTTCGCTTTTGGTAATACCTCTTCTTCTGATCTCGCTTTCCGATATAAGGGAAAAGCAGGCGGGGATGAAGGAAGTGCCTCTCAAACTTCGCTACTGCACCCGCAGGAGCTATTTGCAACGGATTTCGTCCGTCGGATACGAAGTTGCGAGCTATGACTATGGTTTGGATATATAGAGATATTGAGAAATTGGAACAATCCATGACACTCTCGTCTCATAGACTTAAAAATAGACGGGAAAGCTTTTTATATGTTAATCCAAAGGTTAATTTCCTAGGGCAATATTAAATATAAATTATTATAGGTTTCTATAAATTTATTTCTCACGACTTTTCACTCTCCTTTTAATGCTTAATTAGATTTCTTCAGATTTCGTCCATCTGATGGTTATTTCGAATCGATTGTGTGCTTGTATTCGAGACATTTAAAAATTGAAGTTTTTAATTCAAAATCTTCTCTCTGTGGCATACAAGAGATGCTATCGGCCGTTTGGTAATCACTTTTCTCTATCTGATATAATAAACGTTGTCAACGGGACGCAATTCGTAGCCGTTCAGTCGATCAACGTGAGATTCTTCGATGTCCCATTCATTCGATTCGTCTCACTGAGCGATGGTTTCGCGAGAGCAGAACAGAGAGTTGGTAACGAAGAGATAGAAAGCGAAACGAAGAGCGAGGGCGACATAGAGGGAAACATAGCGCCGGAGACAAGCGGGAGAGAGAGCGAGAGAGAGAGAGAACGCTGCCGGGAACGGAGAGGTAGCATTACCGAGAAAAATCGAGAGGCTCGAAGCCATTTTCGCAAACATAACCCAGTTACCCGATATCTCGCGAAATGATCGGCCGCCAACCGTCGTCGTCGTTCTCGTCGTTCTCGTCGTCGTCGTCGTCGTCGTCGTTGTCGAAGACGATAGAAATTCAATCTGGTTGGCACGCCTGGAAATTGGAAGAGCCACCTACCCCTGGATGCTTCTACCCTGAAGGGGCGCGGTAGAAAGGAGAGCCTCGAGTCGGATCGGGAGCATTTGGAAAAGTAATTCACGACGCCATTCTTCGCGACCCCCGTTCGCCCCCCCGCCCTTCCGACGCGACCGTAAGCGCTGGTCTCGCACCGAAACCTCAATCCATCCCTCTCCCCGCTCCCAGGGAGCGAACTGCATCCGCGGATAACGCGAACGAGAAATTTCACAGGCGAACTCGCGCTAATTCCGTAGGAATTCGAATGCTGGTTAAACTGTTATACGAGGTATGTGGTCGCGCGCGGCCGTATCAAAGACAGAAGAGACGCGGGAACAGCCGGGGAGGCCGTATAACGTTAAAGTTTCAATTATAATGCCGCGAACGAACGACTTGCCGCCCGAATTACGAGCGTTTCCACCGAATTCCAAAGCCGCTGAACACGCACGTCGTTTAAAAGTGATGAAATTTATTTTTCGACATACTGCTAACGCGCTTTTAAATGCAACAACGAGGTAGGCGTTTAAATCGAAGAGCGATTGCAACATGATGTTCTTGGTAACGACTCTCGAATTCGGATAGCCGTTGCTTTTGTTGTTTCGTATGAAACATGAAGCAGCGGCTCTTGATATCTGACCTAGTATCGCGGACAAATCGCAAGGAGTTTCTTCTAATTATCCCATCAATCGCCTCAAACACTCTTTATAGCGATGAAATTCTCAGTCTATTTATCCGCCGCGCGGCTATTTCTATTTCTATGGCGCGGCTTTACCGTCGGCTCGTTAGCTGTTTAAACAGAGAAAGCGCGTTTATAATTTATTTCTATCCCGAAATTTCCGTCTCCGTTCGGACAACATCGAACTCGCGCAGAGAGAGGCGGCCGGTCTCGTCCCCGATAGAGACAACGGGGAATTCATCGGCAATGTCATATTTGGTCGATGTGTCGGGTTTTGGAGACGGGAATATTATTAAATTTCGGAGAGAGACCGCCGATTCGTTTTCATCCTCAAAACGAGTCGATGGTAACGGTAACAGCGCGATAGCGTTTGCCCGTCTCAAATACCCGGTTAATTCGCTCGGCAAATTAAAGGCAAATACGCGACCGCGATTTTGCAACTGATCATTTCCGCCGTGCCGGACCTGCCGTCGCTTTTTCCCCCCCGTTTCCTTCCCATTATCTCGTCGTCGACGTCATAGTTGTGAGAACGGAGACGTTATCTTAAGTGCATCCATGAGGAAAAAGTACTTGGCTCCCTCTGGATTTGTTAACTTCCAGCAATGTTCATCGAAAGATAAATTGTCCTTGCAATTCTATTAAGACTCGAATATACCTTTAGTGGCGAAAATAAATAATATCAATCTCCTCCTACAAAAGAATTTCCTACAAACGGTCGCGCATTCTTTGTTACTTTCATATTTTTCCTAATAAAAATTAATGCAAATTATATAAAACTTTATGATACCGCTGGACGAGATTTAATTTATGGACGATCTTGTCAGTATACATGTTCTTCTCGCGTTATTCAATTCTTTAAATAAAATAGCAGCTTTTGTTCCTACTCGCATATTTTTTTTTACCTAGTTTTACACTGGCAGAACATCGTTGTTTCCACTCTTGCCTATCTCTCATTCTTTATCCCATTACCTTTACCCCATTAATGTGTCGATAAAGTATTCTCCATGAATAGACAGTTATCCAGGATATTTTTTCCGACTTATATCTGTTAATAATAAATTTAGATTAAAAAATGATTTCAAACGAATCGTCAAATAGTCTAAAAACGGTGATTAACTTCGTTGAAATAATATATTAAAACGGCATAATATATTTAACAACTTTATTATTTTTAACATTAAATATCCAACGTTGAATCCCTCAAAGCTCAAAAACAAGTAAAACGGAAACTTCTTTATTTGTATGTATTATTGCAACGTAATTCTATGACTTTTTAAGCATTATTAAAAAACTCTTAATTCATTGGCATTGAAGCATAAATATTATACTTTTCAACTTATTATTCCCGCGGTTATTATGGAGCTCCTACACATGAAAACTTTGCGCCGTACAATTTCATACTGGAAAAGAGAAAAAAAAACTCCAATGAAGAGAGAGGGAGGGACTATTATTCCTTTCACACAAACGTGCGGATTGCAAAGCGTAGGCAAGTGCGACTGTGCGCTATATACTGGCGGTCAGTTATTACGCGGGACTGAGCGATTGCTTTTAATATTCGCGCCAGCTGCGTACCAAGGTACTTTTCGCGACGTACCCGCCAAGATGTATAGGCCGATAAAAATGGACTACGGCTTCGATCCAACGCACATTACTTTACGCGCGCGCGACGAGTGCGTCGTTATCGCGATCGAGTCGGGGCGAAGCCCGGAAAACCATCTACGCCAATGGAAATCCGCTTCGCTCAACGATGAAAGAGGATCGCTTAATGCGATTTCATCATTCGGCCGTGCGATCTAAAACTTTTAACGGAATATGCGCGTATCAAAAGAAACGTATTCGTACTAATGAAGACTAGCTGAAATACATTTTCGTTTATAACCGGAGAAAGGAAATTTGCTTTATTACTGACCTTTAGCAGGCATTAGCGTTAAACTATATGTGCCAATATTACACCAAATTTATTTTATCTCTCTAAAAGAACGGAAAAAAATTTACCGAGTTAGCCAAAGATGCGATCCGTGTTGAATTAATTGCATGAAATATGCATGTTCCGTATTTAAGATTTGATATTTCCGCCTTAAATATTCTATACAAATATCTTATTCCAAGTTTTCAGACGGCAGACGCTTGTTTCGTTTCTAGAGCACTGAGCTCACAGTTTTTCAGATTTTTAATAACAACGCTTGTCAGTAGTCTTCTCGACAGCGTCACCGACATTCGGTGCCAGCCAATATCGCGGTACGATGTACCTTCAACGGCTGCCATCTGGATGGGCTCTTTACACCGACAGCAATAGAAAGAGATATGAAAGCGAATAAGTAATGATTAAAAGTTACAGGTAAAGTTACGACATATGAAAGATTGGGTCTATTATTATAAATATTAAATTATGTCGACGCAGAATATGAATACATTGTTATATAGAGTATACATACTAGAATTATTTGCCCGAGTAATCTGATATGCTATTCCTCGTAAAAGAAAATAATTTAGTTAACGGAAAATATAACGTAATATTCCAGACATTTTAGATCCTTTAGCAGCCTGCAATATTAAAATGAAAGATTTCGGAATAAAAGTTAAACATTATAGGAGATTAAGAATCTGAGAAACTGTCATTTATGCGAGTTAGCGTGTAACATTAAAATATAAGTGAAATATATGTGAATATTTTCCAAAATTTGTTTCGGCAATATAAAAATAATGAATACAGCTCGAGGGTCCGTCGAGATCATGTTAATGTTATACAATTCATTGCTGGTCCGCTACGATAATCGGGAACTTGCTTCTGCGGCGAACAATGCCAATCCTCCCTGTCGATACTGCGGACATCAGAATCTCCAAGTTATCGAGAGGCCAAGTCGAGTCGGCTATCCCGGAAACGATCTCGAGAAACTCCGCCCCCCGGCGTAGCAGCAACAGCAACAACGACAGCGACGACAACGAGGACGTTGCTGTCGCGACGAACAGTGACAAAACAATTAAGCAACTCATAACTGCCTAGCACAGCCGCTCTCCGGACACCGTTCTCCGCTCGCCGAGCTTGCGTCAAAATGTCACGGGCAACGAGGTCTACCAGACCGAACTGAAATTGCAACTCGCGAGGGCGTGTAGCGGGCATAATGTCCTTTCGCAAACTCGCGCCGCCGTCGCGGAAGAAGGCATCTCAGGAAACTCGGGAGTTGGCCAAATGGCATCGATGCACCGCGCCGAAATTTCACACGGGTATGATCTATATAAGCGACATAAAAAAATGCGATAAAAATGAAATGTGATAGAAGGCGTTGTCCGGGAGAGCGCCTTTGCAGCTGCAGGGATTACGAGTCTTCTCGTTTTTTTTTTTTTTTTTTTATACTCTAACGTACCATTTAAAGAATTGAGACAATAAAAATCTCAAATATCCCATTTAAAGTCGTAACATTGATAATGAAGATTGTAATCACGTCGACGGTCCGGCGGTACACCTGGTCAAAGCGGATATCCGACGGTCTCGTCTCGCGAATGAAATGGCACCGACAAATGCCGCACAAACGACAGCAAATGTTAGAAAGAAGAGAGGATACACGAGAGCGCAGAACGCGCTGTTTCCCGTTTCTATCGGGATACCTCGAGAGAGGCTTTTGTGCAGGACGAAGGAATTCGACGGAGCTGAATCGGGAAGCGTGGTTGGCGGCAAAGAAGCGGGAGAAAGAGAGAGAAACGGCAAGCGAGTGAGTCTTAGAAGAATTACCGAAAGCGTTTCATGCTCTCGCTGCCGACAACGTCGTTTCGGCCGCCGGCACGTCAATGCTCCCGGGCGATAAAGTGCTTTTCTTTACGAAGCCACCATCCGTCGCACAAGCGCGGCCAATCAGGCGACAATGGCTCGTAAATTCGAGCCAATCAAGAGGGAAGCCAAGACGTGACCGCGACCACGGCGCGATATTGCTTATGAATTATTTAAACGACCGGAACAACAACGTCCTCGTCTCGCCCGCCTCTGTTTGGATTTCGCGGCAGGATATTTCGCGGCGACGATAAGAATTTTGTCCAGTAGGCGCGTCAGGATTTTCCGCAGAAAGGTTGATTATTTGCGTGAACACGTGCAATTAGCACAATAACTGCCTTTTGTTAGACAACGATTGTTCTCGCGAACACTCGTGAATGTAATACATGCGATAATTAATCTGCAATCAATTGTATTTCTCCTTACGGAAGTGATGTATTGTATGAGAGAAACTCTAAACTTTTAAATGTGAGATTCTTCAACATGATCCAATGTAAATATTTTATTTACCAGAGTTTATATTATGATTTTATAAAAATATAATTAAAAACTTAAAATTAATGGAATAACCAATTTTATATCTTTCTAAACAAAAAATAAAAAAGCTCCGAGGAAGAGAGAGGGATTTTATTCTCTTCACGCAACTATACGAATTACTCGTGGCTCGGAAAAAAACTTTGAATTTTCCTTTTAAAATATGTTCTTGACATTAAATAAGCATCACTATTTTTAATTTAACCCTTCGTATCGCTATCTTATGGAGTATATATAGCTTTTTTGTACCATGTTCATTCGTACTACCATTCATTTGTACAAAATGCATACTTCGAAAGTAAAATCACTGAACACAAAATACGAAAGATTGAGGGAGGAAAGCTCAAGTCCGGCCAAGTGTTCCTGACAATTTGGATGTTTGCAGGCAAGAAGGCGAACTATGCAATTAGCCGACAAGTTCCAACTTCGATGATGGAGGACACGCTTCCGCGTTTCCAGCACGTTCCCCGATTCCCTACTGCCTAACCGCTTACTTCGTGGGAAAGCCTGCAGCCTCCTCGGCTTTCGAGACTGTGGATTATAGCACATTGTCCGTGAGACACCGCCTGAGAATTCGCCATTGATTTTCTAACGATTACTTAAGACTTTCCCTCGCTCTTCGTTCTCTAACTTGTACAATGGATTATAATGTTTCTCTTTGGAAACTGTCTCCACCTCCATGTTGTATGTATTTTCTGTGCGCCATTAAGTCCAACATTTGGACCAAAGTCACCGAGCACCATTGTATTAATTTCTAAAAGCGAGAGAGCTGCACTTCTTCGACAATTAAATTCTATCCCGTAGCATTCATTCAGAAAGTATAACATGCACTGTGTACTAATAATAATTCTCAACAATTCTTATCTCGCAATTTTCCTTAATTTTTATCCGAGATAGAAAATTACTTTTATTTCCTATTATAAGTATTATTTGAGAATACACATGTTAATTTCTCTTTATGTCTGCACTCAATAGCGTTTGCCTGCGGACTTTCAATGAGCTTCAATCTCGTTACATAAATCGACACAGTAAGATATCATAGCGTGAAAATCCCCGGCAAAATCTACCCCTCGTGCCAGACTCCGCGGTGGAACTTTTATTCCACCCTCGCGGAAATCTCTCGTCTACGTCGCGAGTCCGCTCCTCCTCGGAGGAAGAGGCGGCCAACCGAGGTGAAAGCAAAACGCGCGATTCAGGAAGCTCTCGCGCGCGTCGCTGATTACATTCGTAATTATTATGACGTGTTAATACGCGCGTAGCAGCCGCACGACGAGCTCAATAGATCCCACCCTGTATCTCATCCTATCTACCTTCCGCGAGTCAGGCTATTATTCCACCTCCCTCCCGCTGCAAAACATTCCCGCCACCCTGACGAGCTTTGTGCTACAAATGCTTCGCACGCGTGGTTTCGCCCTTCCCTCACGTCGGTCCTCCCTTCGTACTTTCCATTTCGACGTCACGTCCCACCTTAAACGATAACGCTTGCCTCGGAGTATCTCCGTCCGCGCATCCAGCGCCTCGTTAACGTCGTTCTCATCGATCTCGGCTGACCCTGACCTCGCCTCGAACATGCCCGATAGCCGGAAATTGGTCCGTTAAGGAAACAGACATTACAGACAGCCAATAACTTCGGTAAGGGAGCTTGGTGGCACAGTGTCGTTAAAATACTTATTTTAAATCTCTTAATTTATCTATATTCATCCGTTATACATTAATAATTAATATATATTAATAATTAATTAACGTTAATCAATGTTTCATGTTCTTTTTATAATTATTAAAAGTGTTATCTTCTTCACGTAGACGCTTAAAAATACCCCGATCTCTTCTCGCGCTTCAAGTTAGTTCATTTTAATACGAGAATATACAATACTCTAATTGGTACGCTTTAAAAATGTCTACTCCTTCTTGATATTATGAGTCAGCTTTCTCGAAATGTCGCACGATTAAGCAGATATTTCCAGTTTCTCTGAAAGCGAGGGGCTCGTTTTTGCGAGGTTTTAAATGATAGCATGCAAGTCTTTCTCCCCTGTCATCTACTTTTCGGAGTGCGAAGCGGGGAAAAGAGTATACGAGGTCCCTGATATTTCGAAAGAGGAGAGACCCGAATATGTGCGTGAAAAGCGAACAGACGCAAAGGGAAGAAAGGAAGGGGGGGAAGAAAGGAGTGGAAAGTAAAGGAGAGAGGAACGTAGTTCTTATGTGTACCGCATGAGAGAGGAGTTTTACGCGTGTTTAATCTGGAAATGGATCGCCCGAGAATACGCTTCTATGAGGCGAGTTGAAGAGGCCGAGAAGGGAAACAGACGTGGAAGAAAGAGGGAAAGCGAGAGAGAGGGGAACAGATAAAATAGACTATTTCGTCGTCGTCTCTCTCTCTCTCTCTTTCTCTCTCTTCCCCTTCATCTGCCTCTCTCCTTGTTTTTCCTTCCCTTCGTGCTCTCCCTTTTGCTAAGTCGCACGACACGAACTGGCCAGCAAACTGTTGGGAAACGCGCGAATAACTTCTTGCGATCGCGGTTCATTACGCAAATTACACATTTGTACAGGACGTTGAAAACAAGATACGTATAATTTAACTACATAAGTTGCAATTCTCAAGGAAAAGCGAGATCTCTTCCTCCACACGCAATTAGTCTATGCATTTTTTATATTAAGAACCGTCGCAATCAAGCCTTGGGTTTTAATTAAACTGAAATTTATTCAAAATAAATCAAGAAGTACAGTCTCTTACAAACATTTGCGTGAACTTTCGTTCGTCAAAGTTTTGTAACTTACAATATCTTTGCAATCCTCCATCGCGATTTTCCCTATAAAGGCACTTCGAACTTGGGGAATCAGTACAAAATTAATGACACTTTTGCGAAAAGCTGATATGCTTCTCGCCTAACTTCCACCCTCGTTATGCGTCCAACCTCTATATGCCGAGTAAGTCTAATATAAGATAACAATACGAGGAATGTATACTTGGGCGAACATATTGTCGGTAGGTAATACATAATTCAACATGCGCAGTCAAGAATGTAGTTTCCAAAACGAACGACGTTTATTCTTCATAAGGCTCACGAACGAAGAGCGCAATTTTATCAAAAATGAATGACGAACCGCGGCCGTTTATCAGCGTAACAAAACAACTCAGTTTTTTTTTCCACGCTCTTCTTTGTTTCTCTTTTTTTTTTTTAATCGCTCGTTATCGCAAATGAAAATTCTGCCTGCGCGTCGCCACCGGCTCGAGTTGCGTTAAGGGATCGTGTCCAGGGAAACGCTTTTAGGGCATCGTCTTCGGCATCGAAACATGAAACCGCCGTCTCTCTAGGGTTGCGGAGAATGGACCATCACGCATCTCGTTTTTCTCTCGCGCGGCATCTCTCGCCCATTATCCTCGCGGATGGTCTTAAATTCGCGAGCATCGAGAGACTAATTCACTTTCAATAAAACATATTCATCCTGCTTACCTGCTTTTTTTTTTAATACTAGTATCATAAGCTTAAACACAGTGAGAGTGTCTGTGCAGATGTGTGAATGTATATTCTCGTACCGTCTCACCGAACGTCTGAATTATGCACTGGCATTGGTTTCCATTTGTTGTTTAATAACGCATCAAAATGATCTCGACAATGGTTTTCTCAAAATAAATGATATAAATCGCGGGGAGCCATGCTAATTTAACGGGTAAAATGTGGCCGTTCTCGAAATAAAGCGTGAGTTGCGTCGATATACCGCGCTCG
The DNA here is from genome assembly GCA_011636635.1 of Tetramorium simillimum. Taxonomy (NCBI): domain Eukaryota; kingdom Metazoa; phylum Arthropoda; class Insecta; order Hymenoptera; family Formicidae; genus Tetramorium; species Tetramorium simillimum. The sequence continues at coordinate 7,291 of VBVQ01003439.1, read as the reverse complement.
ACGCACCCACCCATCCGCAGGAAGCTTATATATCATACTAATTATTTATATTTCATGCACACTATGGCGGAGGTACCTGCAGCCTACAACGTGCACGCGGTATTTTACACTCGCGATACGTCGTCATATACAGCGTACACGGTGTGCAGACCCTATCCGTGCGCAGTCCAAGAGCGAAGGAAATATCGTGTTAACTTCGGTTTTTCAAGCTATTTAATAATTCAAGATAATAACAACGTAATAAATATCTAAGAATTATTATTAATTTAACTGTTATCACATCGTTGATGACTGTTCAAAGTGGAATCGAAACGTCCAATGTAATTATGTATGCTATTAGTTATTAAATATTGATATAATGTTAACTTATGCACCATCAATCGCGTTGTATTCTCAAAGCATTTTCTACTTGTTACTTAATATATTATAAGTAATTATATATTAATTAAAATACTTTATGTATATTAATTAACTACATATTAACTTCTAGAACATTAATTAAAATTGTCTATTAATTAAAACATTAATTCTTATTTAAGTAATATTTTTCAAAGCCTTTCTTGTAACAGGATTATTATTTCACTAATCGAGATAAAATTTATTTCAATTTTGATGAAACAAGCACTTAACCTTCGACTCATCAACCCCCTTCTAGTTAAAGACATTGATGATCCATCAATCTTCACGAACGAGACAGATAACATCCGTTGAATCTTTAACGGTCCCTTAATGCAATTTTTCTTGCCTCATTGACGTCTGTTAAGCGCTGATGCTTGTAAATCATAACAAACCGTTAAAAATTGATGGATTGTCAGCTCCAATATTATTAATTTGAATTTTAAAGCAGGGCAATCGAGACAAATTAAATAAATATTAATGTGGCAATTGAGTCATACGCGAGTCATAGCGACTCTTTTCTCAGTGAAAAATTGAAAACTGTCGGGAAAATTGTTGTATATCTATTTAAGCATTACAATTTTTATATAGAATCTCTATTTTCATAGAAGATTGACATATTAAATCAAAAGCTTTTTTGTATACAGGGAACGTAGTCAACGTTCTGTTTGTGTCACATACAAATTTGATAACTAGCTTCTAGTTTAACGCTGCGCTCAATAAACATGACACATACAGCTGTAGTATAAAACGTTTGCTGCTAACGAAAGATATAGTGCACCCCCCCTTTTTTACATTGGTAATTTCCAAGCTCGTTAAGGCTGCGAACGTGTGTGTCATATAAATTTGACAACTTTACATGTGAGTTAAAAATAGACTTGATATAACATAGCAATTATGGCAATTATGAAGAATGATGACTATTAAGCATGAATACATTTATATTTGTCATAAACGTATCTATTTCATTTCTGCGCAATTTTTTCCTTTCCTTTACATAATACGGATTCATTACATAGTATGAATTCGTAGTAGTTGTTTCATTGAACATTGAATTTCCCGTTTTTTTTGCAATTTATAACTTTTCTTAACAAGTGTACAGTCGGGTACGGATTATTCAACAGACAGCGATAGTTTATTTCGTGACAGGAAAAAGGGATTGGATGGAAAATTTTCTGTTGATGTTGTGCGCCATTAACAAGATCGCATTTCGTCGATACCGGAAATCAAAAAGGGCGAGGCATTGAAAGCCGCAAGGGTGGGCTTCTCGATTTTATGTTTACGACGGTGTGAGAAGGGAAACCATCAAAAATCTCCCTAAGGCTCCCTTAAGGATGCCGAATACTCAAGCCACAGCAATCGATCGTCTAAAACCCACCATTATACCGTTATACACAAAGGGTGTAGTAATATGAGTAAGAATTATTATTATTGTAATTATATTACGAGCATAATTGGACCCCATCTATTTCAATAATATATGTATACTGAAACGTTGTAATGTACTAACTATGTTCGATTAATAACTTAACTGTTAACTAATTTACTTGAATGTGTCTGTTTCTGTTGATTACAATTTAACAGTAAATTCCATAAAAGTTTTTCAAAATAAAATGAAATATAAATAATTATACAACGTATATTTATTATATCATTACATATTAAAATTTTTAATATATTTTCGAGAGAAAATCACGAATTAAAAGGAATATTCATTAATCATGTTTATATGTACTTATAAATTTCGCAGATAAAATCATAAAAAAAATATCACAGATATAAAATAAGAATCGTTATAATAAATTAAAGAGAGAGAGAGAGAGAAAGAGAGAGATAATCTTTTATTCCTGCAGTCACCCAGCTCTTTTCGTAGATAGCTACATTTACTATCCCGCGCTCCTTGATTTCTGTCCGTAATATATGGGATTTTTTTATTTTCCGCTCCTTCCGCAACTGTCTGATGTAGGTGCCCCAGTTTCGACTTATATTCATGCCGGCTGTACTCCGTATATCCAGCGCAAAGGGCGAGTGAGTTAAGCCGTTAGTAACAGATGCCGCAACCTGGCTGTATCGGTTTAATTCGTTGGCGCGATAACCAGAACTTTCCCGGCGACTCGACGGGATGCGTCTTCATAAACCGCGGGCCATAAACTTTCCCGAATTACGATTACAAAGTGACTAATTCCCTTTCCGCTTCCGTGCCTTCTAATTACGTTTGTGTTTCCCAAGAAGTCCCGAGTCTTCCTGGGAGACCTGAATCAACAGTCTCGAGCGAAATCTTAACAACCCGCATAATTCTAACATTGCAAACTCTTGCAACTATCGTTCTTTTTCACGCATTTGATGTAAAGGATTGCTAACTTTAATGCTAATCTTAATTAATATAAATAATGTATGAAAACGCAAATAACAAAACTTGTCTCACGTCTGAATGACACAGGCTTGTGAAGTTGATATCCCGAAACGCGAATTTTTCACAAAATTGTAGACAAATTTGAATATTCGAATTCGAGCAAATTCGGAATGTACACAGAGTATCGCTATTGGGTCAAATCGAAGAACTCGAGCCTACAAGTGTAAAGGATGATGCAGGGAAAAACTCGCAGGTGAGGAATTCTTTTGAACCACACATGTCCAATGACGTTGATAGGTTGGGAGAGGAGGGCGATATAGATAGACGAGATAAGGTGTAAGCGGGGTAGATGGTTTGTATTTCAAATTTAAAAGCATTCGACAATGGACGCTTCTCGTATTGTTGACTCACTTGAGAAAGAGAGAGAGAAGGAAGCAAGAGGGAAAGAAAGTGTACGGAAGTGAAAAGAGTCGGCTGAAGAGAACGGCGACTGAGAACGAGGAGAAGGATAGCTCAGAGTTTTGTGAGGGACTGCAGACAATTTCCGCAGGGCTTAGTGGCTTCGGGCTCTCCAAATAAATTATTCTGCGGATGAGCGACGCTGCTTATTTTTCAGCGTTTTCCGAGCCACCGCTTGAAACGTACGCAAGGCGTTTAAAAAGCATCGATCGAAAAAGAAAAAAAAAACCGTAAAAGAACGGAGGAAGAGCGAGAGAGTGAAAAACAGGAAAGCAAGTTTTATTATACCTTTGGGCAAAATCCATTTAGACACGCAATATTGAAGAAATGCTGGTCTACATTATAAAATATGTGCGAGTCGTTTGTTTTGGAAGTGGCGTAAGTTTATTTTAAACGAAAATCTTACCAGTACATTAACCGTATCTCTAATTTGATGCAGCAACTTATTTTCAAACTATGCTTATCGAAATAAGTAGATCATGTACGCATGTTTGCAACACAATAGTAGTTCACATTACATAAATTAATGACAAAGTTTAGAAGATAAGAAACAGATAAAAAAGAGATTGCGAAAGCTAGTATAAATAATAAATATCTCATAAATATATACTAATGCTTAACATTCAATATTTAATCATTTCCAATACGGTATATTTTTAAAATAAGAAGCAAAAAAAGAGAGACCGATTTTGTCCTCTATCATGCTTCAATCTATATCGATATAAAAACTGATATTATGAATGAGTATGATTGCAATGTCATTATAAAAAATATCGATTCTTAATACTATCTTTATGAAAAAGCTCGTTTAACTACATTACGACATTGCAATCAGGGTTTGCGAGAATTTCAATTTGCGTAAGTATAGAAAACTGCATTCACAGAAGTATCGGAAAACCTCGCTTTAGTATTATATCGATTTATCGTTTCGGTTAATTCCCGACGAAACATATACACTTTAATACGCACAATCCCGCAACGATTTTATTTCTCCGATAACCTCGATAAAAATATCCGATTTTATTTTCTTTTTACTTTATAGTTGATGTAATATTCGAAACTGACAACAAGTCAGCACATTACAAATCTTTGAATTGCTGCGTATTTAGCACACGGGAATAAAAAACTTTAATGTTAAGAAATTATATGAATTTTAACCGTATTAAAAAATGTAAAAAAAATGTTAATTAATATCAGTAAAATATTAAAAATGTAGCGACAAAGAGTTTATGATATAAAAAAATTGCCAAAATTTTTCTCATAATTTTTTGCTATTAAAAATAATTTTAATTAATATATGTTTGGACAGAATTTTAGTTTAAAGTTATGTTATATTTGAAAATAAAGTAAAAATATTTCATATATGATGAAAATTTAAAAATTTTTAAAAGTAAGCGTATAATTAAAAAATAAGTTACGCGTGCGCGAAATTGTCAAAGAAACAACGGTCAGAAAAAAGTGAACGTTCAGTATGTTTATAATGTTCTTTTTGATAATAAAACCGGTTCGTTTCGAAAAGGGTTAAAGCCCGTTCTTCTTTAAGGAAGAAAGGAAGTCGGAGGATGAGGGAAAGGACGAGAGACTTGTCCGCCACGTGCTCTCATACGATACGTTTCTAAAGCGTCGAGACGTCTGAAGGTATCCAGGAATGCGGGCCATGCAGAGAGTTCTAAAGAGCTTCCACAATTTCGCGTGCATCCACCCTTAGAGGTTCTTTCCCTCTTGTGATTTCCTTCTTAAACCTCATCACACCCGCATCTGTTCTTATCCTTTATATCATGTCAAGTCACTTTTATCACGTTTATGATGTAGAATGAGATTGCAAAATAATTATTAAGGTTTACATCTTTAATATATGCGTGGATTAATTTTCTTAAATATTCATATTCATATAAAAAGGACATCAATCTTGATATTAACAAAAAATTTTAATTTATATTGCTCGAAATGGAATTATATCTTGCCATACAAATATATTTTTCTTGCAATTAAAAACTTTTGAATAAATTCTTTGAGACCAGTTTTTCAAAAACTTTATTGATTATCATGAAGCTTTCGAATTTTCTTTCTTCTTTAATTTGCATTATAAAAAATTGTTGCGAATCAAATAACATCATTCTCTTTTAATCGTGTGCAAAAACTGAAATATTATTTAAGCAAGACTCATTTGAAACACATCGGAAAATAAAGTATCATTATTTATATGCTTCTTCGAAGCTTAATTCGTCGGAAACGTGTGATTTTTAGTCGCTTCCAACTCAAAATCGTGTTACTGCAATAATTGCTACTCCCCCAAGTTCGCACTCTAATCTACAGTTCTGCAGAGAGTCTGTACTGCTGAATTTCTGCGAGAGAATGGAGAACAGCTCCGCAACCTCGTGTTATACAGCACCAGCATTATGGCAAACACGCGCGAGTACAGCCGATTTGGCTACTTCCACTGCGCCTGTCGAGACTAAACGGGACGCAAACGAGGACGCGCACGTTCGACCTGCGCATTTTTTAATCAGCATCCGGCCCGATTAAGCGGAATCTGCTGGCTATTCTGATCGGTCAGCATTGTGCCCCGGTGGGTGCTTACGCGGCACGTTGTGAAAATCATTGTCCATGCCAGATGAAGAGAAACGTCTGGTGCATCGACCCGCAAAATTGCTCTTGCGTGAACTAACTGACTAACGCTGATTTTCAATATTATATAACCAGAATGATCCAAGTGTCCAATTCACGTTTACGGAAATTTGCTACTTTTATTAAATCACATATATTTAACATGTGTGATTTCGTTAAATCGCATATATTTCGTACAGGATATAATTACAAGATATCCTGCAAAAAATATTTCTTATATGTATTACACAAAATTCAGTGTGTTAATTTAATCAAGATTATATAGTATCATCTTTAATCTGATTAAACACAAACCGTGTCATTAACATTCGCTTATTACAATTATTATAATATTCAGTTCCGACTGGATTTTATATTAGATAATGTTTCTACTCTATTTTAGAAGAGTTTATACGTGAGAAGCAAGGCAAAACAGAAACTATACAGCTACACTTGCCGGTGGAATATTTCGCTCTTGTCTAACTTTATTTATATTCGCGTGTTAGCACGAGTTAAGAGCTCCCCGCATTCGTTAACGCGAGCGGGGACGCAGGTCGCACTAATTAATGCGGCGATACTTGTCGACAAATCAAAGCAACGGGCTCTTCCGCGCGTTTGCATTCCTTGTACGTTCCCCGTCTCTTCCTTTTTCCTGGATGAGAGCAAGAGGGAAAGGTGGGGCGAGAGGAAAACGGCCAGATAGAGTGCTAGAGGGTGAGGACATCTCATCCCTTAAGAGGAAGCCTTAATAGGATGCGCCGGCGGTTGCCCTATACGCGCGATATTCTCTTCCCGCTATCGGGAAGGTGTTAGCTTCCGGATCCGTGCATTCGCAATTTGCATTAGCCGGAGCGAATTACGCGAAATTTATGCGAGCCGAGGATACGGCCGGGGTTGCCCTCGCTTAAGCGTATTCGGGGCCACTTAGGCGGCCGCTCCAGCGGTGGAGTCGCTCTACTTATGGCGTCGTGGACAGCTAATGTCCGCAACTATTTCTCTCCCGCCGTATAACCCGCGCTTGCCGTCTTACGATATTATTCCACGAGCATTGTGTCTTGCCCACCGGGAAAGAGAGGGGAAGGGGAGGGGAGGGTGAGAGAAAGGGTGGCGCGTTTGCCAAACGACTATGTTGGCCCACGATTAATCGTCGCACCGCCGGCATCGCGTTCCGCTCGATGCCGTTGAGCGTTTTAGGTGTCTCCTAGGAAAAGGCGAGAACCGATAAAGGGAGATACGACATCCTCTTCGATAAATTGAGATAAAATCTTTCATAAGCGAAAATTCAATCGGTGACGCAACTGCCTAACATCATTGAAAAGTTTTTACAGCACCACGAATATTACTTTTAACTGTACAAGTCACATATAATTAAAAAAAAAAATTAAAGTAAGTAACTTTATCATAGTTTTGATTTACGTCTCTTGAGTTAAATAGATAGATCTAATTTTCCTATTAAAAATCTAGTAAATTATACAG